>JAAAJZ020648474.1:0-11246 GCA_010015985.2 Actinopyga echinites | reverse complement strand
CACTTGTTTGTTTTTAAATTGGAGGCGGGGCTTAAGTTAGTTC
Source organism: Actinopyga echinites (assembly GCA_010015985.2). Taxonomy (NCBI): domain Eukaryota; kingdom Metazoa; phylum Echinodermata; class Holothuroidea; order Aspidochirotida; family Holothuriidae; genus Actinopyga; species Actinopyga echinites. Next base: position 11,203 of record JAAAJZ020648474.1, on the reverse strand, counting down.
AGTTGGGAGAATTTGTTCTGTCTGGGGTGATGCTGTAGGCCCTTTAAAGACAAAAGTCGTTGACAATTGCATATAGTGCAATCTGCGAGCAAAACCAATCATGAAAAGCGGGGGGGGGGTAAAACTCAAACACTCAAGACCTCAATCTCGGATTCCATTTCCTGGTGCGAATGTCTTAGTCATTGATATTGATCAATGAGCCTTATTCCATACCTGCATAGGTATATTCCTGAATTGTTTTTTAACAATTTGCAAAACTTAAATTAGAATAGAAAAGCAATGCCCTTTTTCTGATTAAATTGCCATCTTATGCAGACAACCTTCAAAGTGGTGTGATTTGATATGAATTCATTTAGTTCACACAAACCTGCAGAAGGCAGTATTATACATGTTATGTACATAGAACACTGAAAAGTGTGTCTCTTTGGCTATTATTAAGCTTGTAGAAATGTTTCGACTTCCTGTTTGATTCCTTCAAGACACTGCTAGTGATTCTTGAAAGCTGGAGACATCTTCAGCTGTAAACTGGCAACATGTAGAAATTAGATTTACATTTAAAAATAACCTAAGTAGAGGGATTGCTTTCTCTAGTTTATAACTACAGATATGTAACAAGCTACCTTGTTTCTTGAGTGAGATACATTGGACCAGAACTACTAATTACCTAGCACAAGTGTTAATTACCTGAAACAAGTGAGTCAACTGTAGAAATTTACACTGCATGCAACGGGTAGCTGATTTGAGAGTTTAAAATGCTGTAGAAGATATATGGAAATATAATTCACTTTTAGACCTTAAGTAAACCTGATCAATTTATTTTGAAAAGTTTGAAGTATGTTTTCAGATTTTTAAGGAGACGGCTGTACTGAAAGAAACAAGAATATAATCAGTATGACAATGTATTAGGTGCAATTACAAAAAATTTTGTAGCTGATTTGGAAACAGATTTTGTCTGCACAGAATCCTGGACAGCACTAAGTCTCTTCAGAGTCAACACCTTTTCATCGGTAAAAGAAAAGTCAAGTTCCACATGGTCTAGATATTTGTAAAAGTAAATACAGATACACCCAGTACAGTACATGTATTCCAGTTTATGGATGTATGCTTTCCCATACTTGGTTTTTTACCAAATAAATAGTTCTCATTCATCTCCTACCTGGTACAACAATAATTTGTCCATGTCAGTATTTATCATTTATGGGGTTTCGGTAGCTTGGAAAAGTCATGGAAAAGTCATGGAACTGTATTTTCACTTTCCAAGCCTGGAAAAGTCATGGAACTTTGATAAAGTTTTTGGAAGTCATGGGCAAATCTTGAAATTTTGAATGCAAAGGCTGTGTAACCTCCATTATGTGATTGTACAAAGGGATTTTTTTCTTAAAATTTTACACCCAAGACTAAGTTTATAGCCATGGATTCTTTGGGAATTGGTCATAAAAAGGTCTTGGAAAAGTCGTGGAATTTAATTTTTTATGAAGTGCAAGAAATCTGCATTTACAAAATGATGCTATTTTTCTCCCAAAAAATTAGCAGTTTCAATGATTTAAAAACTTTTCAGTAAACTTACAGTGACATTTTATCAGCAGGATGTTGCACTATGATAGAAACAAACATACGGCACAACATGATGTTTACCACCATCAACCGTCAGCTGCTCGTTAATTAGGAATTGAATCTGTTAGTACAAAGGTTACCATACCACAAGTTTCTAGTCTGGTGGAATTGATATTATGTACAGTTCGTAGAGTTGAATGCCTTTTCAGGATCAACCATCTTGAGTAGATTACCTTTTGTTACATGTGTGTGCTAATGAAATTGCCAGCTACATCTGAATTATTTACCAGCAGAACTATTTTTGCTGACAGTAACCTTTTCGGGGATCTTTAATTTATGTAGTCCTGAGAAAATTTAAGTAGGATGATAAATTCTTGTGCACTGTAATGTTGTTCAAAAAAATAAATCATAGCAGTTAAAATCTGCTGTACTGTATTTGAACTACTGTATACCATCACTTTGATAACTGTGTGCAGATAGGTAGAATTGAGATGTAGCTTGACCCTTTTGGATTCTTTAGGACCCAGTTCCATTTTAAGTCCTCCCAAATAGCTGGGAGTCCTAGACAACTTATCAAGGTAGACAGAACAGTTATGTACAAACTGGAGGCAGTAATGTCATATTGACTAGAAAGCTAGTGAGACATGTGTAGCATGAGAGTGTAAATCCCAGTTGAAATTTTTCTTTTGATAGTCTAGATTTTGGGGTTTCTGTTATCTTTGTTAATTTTTAGAAGGAAAAAATAACTTTCATATTTTTTGTATGTCATGTAATGCTAGGGTTGTTGTTATTAACGTAAGCACGTTGAGTATACTGACCACTATTAGAAAAGAAGATTAATGTCTTTCTGTGTACTCGTTCTTTACAAGCGCACATCTTCGAATTTCCTCTTTGACTGTCAACCAGTGTGAGTGTGAAATTGGCCTCCGCTATCATGCACCATCGCTACATCAGTAATTTCTCTTGGTCATCGTTTGAAAAGCCGGCTGGTGTTTTATGAAGTGACATGTATGCTTGCGGACTGAGTCTGCATATTACTACTCTCATGTCCTTTTAGTGCAGTACGTCTTGCACTGAAAGCTGTATGTTGAATCGAATGCTTGCAGTTTGCGGTGGAATGTCAGCTACGTTTCACTTGCTTGTACTGTATGCCTGCCGGTGTAGAGTATCACATTCAGTGATAGGTGTATCAGTGTATCATCTGCTGCCAGTAATTTAAGTGCTGGATATTCGTTTGATTTGGCTATTGGTTTGCAGTCTGGGTCGCGGTGATTACAGGTGCAGTATAATTGTTTCAGTTTTGTAATTTATTTCTCTTTATGTACATGCTTGACTGGAATGATTGGGTTGCTTTGAGATGTCATTGTTGCTGTCACAGTTGGCTTAAATTCTACAGTAAAAACCTCCTGTGTGATGATGTTAACAAGATTGTGTGGATTTCACATTAGACTTGTCAACAAATATTGATCATTTGATCAACAAGTAGTAAATTGTTTTCTAGAAAAATTCAAATGTATGTGGACATCATGTGCTGAACTGGAGAAACCAGCTAGGGTTTGTTAATGTGATGTACTGTAATGTCGAATGAATTTTGCATATATTTATTTGTACAGCTTGTATTAAACCATGATCATGTCAGATTTTGTCAAATAAAATATTACAAGCAAATTAGTTTGGTATTGTCTGTGTATTTTGAATGTGTATCAAAACACAAGTTGGTTCTTAGATGTTTGGAAACTATTTCATGGTCAATTAAGCTATGTACAGCATTTTCTTTTGTTTTACTTGCATTTCGTGTTATGTAAATTTTTATCCAAAGTTTAATGCAACATTTGTTACATATATGCTATGGTATATGACCTGCAGTTGAATGAGGATCTCATGTAATACCCCCTGTACCCTCTGTATGTCAAAAGTGAGAGACAATCAGTGGTGGCACCAAGGGGGGCATGGGGGGCAAATGTCCCCTGCAGTCAAAGCCGTTGCCCTGCCAGTTCCCCCACTCAGCTCCTGAAGTATAGTGGGCTGACGGGAGTTTTCTAGGCATAGTGATTTACAGATTATCCTCCCTACTGGTTGAATCATTCCCAAACATTTCAATGATGTTTTCCTATTAAATATCATAACTGAAGGTTGTTTAATATGGTTAGGTAAATGATGTGGGTGCTATTTACCTGTGCCTTCTACATTATGTGTAACAGATATCTGTTCCCTGTTTATATGCATATTGCTTTCACCTTTCTCTTTTAAGAAATGCGTTAAAAGTCTGATCAAAAGATCGCTAATTAATAGCTTTTAAGTAGTGGTGTAGACTAATACATTAAAATCATTTGGAATCTTTGCATTGGATGATGCATTATGAACCAGAATATACCTACATGTATCCTGTTACTTAATTTTTCACTCAGAGATATGCTGAAACCTTAGAGCATCCGGGGACTTTGCTCCGAAACCCCTGGGGACTTTGCCTCTGGATCCCACCTGCTAAAAATCTCACTTCACTCTTGATTTTGCACTTTGTGCAAAATTTTTGCACCCCCAGGACTTTCTCTTGCCTTCCATTTTCCCCCTCCCCCACTTTTAAAATCCTTGTGCTGCTACTGGAGACAATGCATACTGTATTTAAGAGGTGAAGTTATGACGTTATGTGCAGTTCTTCATTCATGTGTGGTCCCATTCTACTCAAGATATTGATGTTGTCAATATTTTCATGTACTGAGATACCACCAGTATTTTATGTCAATAGCAGTATATGCCTCATCTTTGTGTCTTTGTTCAGTGATTTTATACTGTATGCTGTAAGCATTAATAAGGATTAATGAGTGTTACAGATTTAACAAGATCTAGGCTTACATTCATAAATGTGAAATACATTCATAAATTTGAAGAAATGCGAAAGGTAGCAAACTTGCTTGAGAATGGTTGTGGTTTTTGCATTTATTTTCTAGTGTTTGCAGTGTTGGGGTTGCAGTAAAAGTAAGGTGTGTAATGTTTCAAAATGTTTTCATTTTGGGTATGGGAAGAGGAATTCCTAATGTTAATTCAAATTAAAATGCAATGAACTATCTGATGGTCTTACATTTGGTTGATGTCTTGAAATTATGTTGCCAAAATTATTTTGAGCAGCCTCCTCCATCCAAGGAAGTGCTCTTTCTGTCTGCACCAGGAAAGTTACACCCATTGTGTAATGATATTATAGCATTTTGCAGTACAAATCATGTAATATTCTCAACTTATTGAGGTTGTGGATGTTGCATTAACAGGATGGCAGGAGCACTGTAAAGCAAGTATGGTATGATGTTTATAGGTTGACCTCAGCTACCCAGTAATGATGAGCTTATGTTGAAAATATGTCTGTCTTTCTTTTTATTCAGGCCATGTCTCAAATTGTACCCAAAGAGATCTAGTCATGGATCACGACGTTCCTAGGCAAGAGTTGGTGAAATGTGTGGTTGTTGGAGACAGCTCAACTGGGAAGACCCGTCTGATTGTTGCTAGGGCTACCAATCAGGCAACTCCAAGGTCCCAATTGTTTCAGACCCATGTCCCTTCTGTCTGGGCCATTGACCAGTACCGCTGCTGTCAAGAGGTAAGAAGTAGTCCTACTGTAATGAATCAGTGACTTCGAATTATTTTGTTAACCTACTAGGTGATTGGGCTGTGGGAACTCAGTCTTGGTGTTTTCGTTATTTCTGCTTGTGTGTGATAAATTTCATAAAAAATAGCAGGTCCATATTACATCTTCCAGGAGGAACTGTTCAACATTATTTATGTCAAGAAGAGTATTATTTGAACTAGAGCAGGGAAAAGCAACTCCATGTCTAGAGAAGATGTATTAACTAGCTAGCAAATTTTTGCAACATTGGATCTAATATTTCAATTTCAGTATTGGGCAAGCCCAGACAAAAATTTTCAAAAGCACTTGCCCTTTGGCGGAATGCAAGCACTATACATTGTTATACCAGCGTAAATAGAACTTGCACAAAACTTGAGGCATGAAGTCAAAATATCTGCACATGGTAACAAAGCTAGGCCTACACCTACTGTGAAAGTATTAGTAGTAGGGGAGAGTGGAGTTAGTTGGAACATATTTTGCAAAAAATTCCATAAACTGCTAATGGATTCAATTTGACAAAAATTTACTGTACCCCTTGCAAGGGTATACATCTGTGCTACACATTGTATACATCAACAATTGCAGCATTCATTCTTTGTTAGGTATAATTCAGATTAAACATGAAACCACCAGGTGTTCCAACTAACCCCACCTATAGGGTTAGTTGGAGCGTGGCACTGGGTAAGTTGGAACATATTCAAAACTTGGTGTGTGGTTAATTGAAACATGTTATACAGGGTTCGACAAATCCCCTGCCCGACAGTCTGGGACAAGTAAAAAATCACTCGGACAAGTGAACTGCTCAATGTTGTTGCCCGCTGGGCAAGTAGCCCGGAAGTTTTCTTCAGATAGGAATTCAACCTCTACTACTAGATGATTAGATGTGGACTGGTGCATATTCATGCGGACAAGTAGACTATGGGAACCGTTAGCCCTATGGACAAGTAGTGAAATACGAATTTGTCGAAACCTGATGGTATATCACCATAACAGAAACATTGTGGTCACCAGAAACATTGTGGTCACCCTATCATTTTGATAGTGTAAAAAGCCTTACCACCCAAGCACTGCATAATTGTGGAAATAATTTCAGCTTTTCCTGTTTGTTCCTAAACATGCTACTGGGGAGAATGATTTGTGGATAGGGGCTGGGTAAAATATGGGGTAGCAAATGCCTCCTCATGTCCCCCACCTATGTAGTACCACCATTGACAATGTTTTTCAATGTGAATGAGTACTAGCCTCACAACATTGAAACTTCAGCAGCACATGATGTACATCATAGGCTAGTTGTAATGGCTTAAGCCTCTAAGTACATTTTGTTGTGCTGTCAGGCTACTGTTCCAACTAACCTCCAGCAAAGTGGTCCATCTAACCCCATTAGCCCTTAATTGCGACATGTAAATGCTGACCACACAAAACAGGGACTCCAATAATAAACAAATTTAGCCTTATTCCAAAGCTTGAAACTAAAGCCTGATTTGCTGAGAAAATGTTTGTAATCTTTGAGCAGCATTAAGTAAGAACTCAATTTAAAAATTATGAAAAATTTACTCAGAGGTCAAAAATACCAAAACATCTTTCTCACTTGAACAGTGATGAGGGAGCAGTTGTGCCAACAACATGGTGGATGACTGTTGCTAAAACCTTTATACTGGTGGCAATTTTTCAGTATTTTAATTTAAGCTGTTCCAGAAGATTTCAATGTTTCAACTTACCCACCATTCCAGCTAACCCCACTTTCCCCTCCTAGCGAGTTGGCAATTCTAACATGCCACATACCAAACTGGTAACTGGTGAAGAGTAGACTGGGATAACCACCTGCAAAATGGTACTAGCTAATGTCGAGCAGTGCAAAATGCAGGTGTTGTTAGAAGCAATGTGGACATTTAATCAATTACTTTTTCACTCATGACTAATGAGTTAAGATCATATGATGAATACTATGTTAGCATTATTTTGTCTTTAACTGCACTGTTCAAGTTAAGTAATATTGTACTTCTGTTTCACCTTGTTTGAGATACTTTTAACTCTGTACAGAAATTAAAAGAGTATAGCACAGAATACCCAATACTTCTTTTGTTATTCTGAAGCAATAGGCTATATTATCTGGTAATTGCTTTCCACCCACTTTACAATTTAGAGTATGATTAATTGATGTTCAGGTTATCAAGCAGGTAACTGTTTACTTTCAAAATAAATCCCTTAGGGTATACCAACTGCCCTTGAAATGAAGATTGTACAAACCTACAAGTAGCACAAGATAAAGCAATAGCTTTTAAGTTCCATCCACTACATCTCAAATTTGCATATAGCTGATTGTTGTTCATTATGTGGGTGTAGAGCAGGAATCTTGTAAAATGGGCAATGTAATTTTGTGATGCTCGCATCTGCATTTAATTTGGGCCACCCATGCAATATTAATCTATGGAAAGCAGGACACGAGTGTGGTTCGAATCTCAATGAAAACAGATGGTGACAGTCTTCGTAAGTTAACAGAACACCTTTATTTACTGTAAACAAAATCAGAAAAGGAAAATCAGTATTTGTACAAGGTGATAAAATGAAGATTTGAACAGTTCAGAAAAGATGTACCCAATTCACAACTTGAATGAACTGGTGTGCTAAAACCCACCCCTCCTTTGTATCTGGTATGCAATATGCAACCTAAGAAAAAAATGTGCAACCTTAGAAGAATAACTTCAGACTTGCGTTCAATTGTCATGACATAGGCCCAGAGGCAGTGGGGACAGCACTAGCCTCAAGGGAAACCATAAAGACACAGCATGGGTCTTACCCAAGTAAACACTATCATACTAGGACTTACACTTTAAAGGGCAATATTGCGTTTATTTTGCATCAACATGGAACAGTCAGAAATTATCTCTTATTATCATTAAATCAATTTGTGTCACTAATAAACTCTTACCATAGCTTCCCTTTCCCAAAATTGTGTACATTAAAAAAAGTTATCAATGTTGCATTATTCAAAGATTCAAAAGTTTGGGTGAACAAATTATTCATGCGCTACAAAACAATGAATTTCTTTCAATCAGAACTTGTCTCCTGAAAGTAAAGTTACCTAGCTACTTTATTTGGATTGCCTATCATCATACACTGATAAGGCATGCTTTTACAGATATGAAAATTTTCTCAAAAACAAACGCAATATTGCCCTTTAAGGGAATTAGCAGTCACCCCAACTTTATTTTGATATATCATCAAAATATTGCAATTCTCCCCTCATTTGCTTTTCAAGTATTTTCATGATGTTTCTGAACATCAGCACAAGGAAGGTGTTTTGCTGCAAAATTAAACAATTCAGCAACATAAATGTTGTCACATGATTTAAACGAGCCATTCATAAATTAGGATAGAAGGGTATACTGATTCACATTGGGTTGACTGCATTTTCCCTTTAATCTCTGAAGAATGTATCAAAGCTTTTTATTCAGGGCACCCATTTCAACTAAAGCTGTCTAGTTCCCTCACTGACCTTGAGAATGACCATGGCATGACTGTGCCATTTCATCATGGCTCAAACTTGTCAGCTTCTACTTCGACCAGCCCTAAATTGAACAGTCTAACATTTGGAAAAAACTTAATTCATTCACAGTGAGGTCTACAGCATCACAGTCTCTAGCAACTGGGCCAATTTACAGACTCAGATACTACACTTGCAACAGGTAGAACATAGTCCAGGCCAGGCAAGAGTAACATTACAAATCCAATGGCAGCCATTGTAGAATTATAAGACCCAGATGAAACCTCTTCTGCCTTGGCTCTCACGGCAGCTTACCAGTCCAAAGGACTGGATTGGCCTCTGGCTGATGTGGAACAAGTTTGCGAGCTCAAAACAAAGGGATGAGGACCACAGTGGCCAGATTGCCGGCCCAACCACTGGCTGGGGTCTGCCATGGGCGAAGGCAAAACAGAAACCCAAGCAGCACAAGGATCAGAACTTTCACATATAGCCCATTGCATGCTGGTCACGTATTACAGTAGTTTTCTAGACTTCACAAAACTTTTACTTCATTAAAAAGAAGGTGGCATCCAACATTAAAGTAAGGGATCTGTGTCAAGTAAACATACCTGGCTGTTACAATTCTGTAATGCTATAATTCAGGCCATGAGACACGTCTTTGATGACGCTCAGTGACCACAGATATCTGAAAAGCCCAAAAGGGCTTTTGGACTACAGCTTCACATCGGGTGGCTTCCAGTTAACATTGTAGGTCAAATTTGGTATCTTTTCAGTTTGGAAGTTATTTCAGATAGGAAATAAAAATAATAATAAAAATAAATAAAATACCCACCTTACAATGACCTGGCTGAGGACTGGACCCGAAAGGCTGCTTGCTTCGTATGCCACCCTTTTCCACTTGACCATAGTACTGATATTATGTTCAGTGGCTTTTGATGGAAGCGGTGGCTGTACCTGTTTGGGTGCACTCCTAATACCAAGTTTTGCAAGCATACTCAGTCGATCTGGGTTCAGATTGTATGCTATTACAATTGATGTTATGATTACGAACATAGACAAATTCATAAATATTGTGTAAACCATCTTACACTAGTTTTAGTGTGTGGTTTGCCAGATTACTAACTCTTACATAAAAATAACTATATGAATTTTTTGTATGGTTGTACATGCAGCTCAAACAGACATTTTGATTGGGAAGAACCAGTCAGGAATGAGTTGGGACACATTTATTTATATATGTCAGAACCAATAGACAGCCAAGAAGTTAGGCTCATTAATATTACAGATTTGACAATCTCTGTCATAGCAGAGGGCCCCAACTAGCAACTCCCTTGTCATACATAGTTTGCAGTAAAATGGTACATGACCAACACCCCCTATGAAGGTTACTAGAAGTGTAGTAAATTAAAAGCCATGCTGACTTTTAACATAGTTCTAACAGATAATGAGTACATGTATCTATGTGCAAGGAATGAACAGATGAAAAGCAGCAGGAAAACAATATATGATTTTAGGACAATGAAATAAAATTCCTGTTCTAGTATGTTTAGAAGGAGTATGTCTAGTTGTACAAAATGATGTAAATTTGATTTCACTGAACACATACAGGGGGTGTAAAATGATTATTTCATATTTCTTTACCCTTCTTACTACTGTAGAAGTAGGCCTACAGTATGCTCTACTTTATGTACCATGTGACTCTTGCTTCAGTTCTGCAAGATGTCTTCAGAATCTCCCAAAATCTTCTACTTGTGTTCTTATCGTTTGCAAGTTTGTCATTCATTCACATTTGGGTCAAGCGTGTAACTCTTTGAGGCAGTTCTTCCTCTTTCATGTTTTTCTAACCCACTTTAAAAGGAAGTGAACTGTTAATTTAGAGCCAATGTTGTGTCAAGCGTCCCTTGGTTGTCATCGAAGGGCTGTAATATGAAAGTAGAGGATTTGTCTCTCTGTTTAGGATGGGTATATTTGTAAAGTTTTGATCCTTTCCATAATTGTCTCTTTATATTTAGACTTTACCACATCACCATCATAAAATGACAAAATTTTCGTTTTGTCTGGAAAAAATTTTCTGACAAAATTTTTTATTTGATCATTTGATATGGCAAAGAAAGGAGATAATCAAAGTTAATATTGTCAGAATATGAGGGCTGTGAGCTTACACAGCTGTGATACTGGGTAGAAAAGAATTTAGACCATTTTTCCAGACACAGTGCATATATTAGTTTGGGTTTGGCTTCACTGACTGGACTGTGACTCAACCTGGCTGTTAGAGAAAGGATACAGGGATGCTTACCTGAATGGTCTTAGAGAATGGGTTTCCAAAACAGGAAAACCTTCAGGAAGTTCATATGCTAAAATACACTGTTCATTATTTTTTTCACTATAATTGCTGGTTCACTATTCACATAATGATCTCCTAAAAATGTCCGCTGTAGGTTCACTAGGAAGTCCACGCATCCCTAAAGGGACACTGCTACTCTAAGTACCCTCAAAGTCTAATAAAACCTACCAGCTGTAAGTCCCTGAAAGTAGAAAGCAAACTTAAC
>JAAAJZ020647371.1:0-11246 GCA_010015985.2 Actinopyga echinites | reverse complement strand
ATCCCTAACCTAATCCTCAACCCTAACAAAGAATACAATCGATACAATACAATAGCATCAGCCAATCAGAAAATACCCCAGTGCGCATCAGCTGGGGTGAGTCAGACGAATCATGATAAAAAAAAATATGTATACCTTTGTTTAGGGTTTTTTCAAGGGTCTCAGGCACAGTAGAATGACCCGACGGCACACGAGGCTTGTGGTTTACTGGACTGCTACCTCCATAGTCCCGGGTCAGCATCCTGTAAGTCCCACGGGTGTAGCGGCCAAGGGAGCTCTAAAGATGTAAAAAAATCGTCGGCGCAAGAATGAAAAAAATTACTATACAAAACATCATTCAAGTTAAAAGCACATCAAATGATATCACCACTTGAAAATTTTTATAGCTGAATCTAGGATTTAGTACTGGACTGATTAGGGAACACCAGTTTACAGAACTAAAACCATTAAAATGAAGCATTTGACAAAATTCTAAAACAGCATTGGATGGGCAGTAATCAATAGCTATACTACCCCGGCTTTAACGAAGCCAGTCAAAGATGTTGACGGTTCGAAGTCAAGTAGCACAATGACGGTAATTAGTCAGCTAGTGCTTCTCACGTAGTTCCGGAATGCAAAGCATTTGTGAGATAGAATCACAGATTGACCTTTTTATAATAGCTTAAATGGAACTAACAAAAAGTCGGTTGTATGATGCAAGGCCTTTGTTGGTGGGTGCAATGATAATGGGCTACGGAATAATAAACAAATTGGTTTACAAGAAGTCTTAACTAAAAAACTACCAATTACGGATGTGCGTGATGCTCGCCAAAAAAGAGAGCATTATTTAAGACGTCTTGTTGTATTACTTTTCTTCATTTTCTTAATTGCAAAAGTTATCAGCTCCTACTTTCTCCAGCCACCTATTTTTTGATAGTCTAAGAGAAAGTGTCCCACTTTTTTATTACTGTGAAAAAATTACGTAGATTTCAAAGATACATCTCACAATATAATTTCCTAAGGATACTCAAGGACTGAGGGTCACATATACATTCAAAAACTCAATGAGATATTGTTAAGCGTGGGTAGTAGCCATGGCCATGGGCTTCAACAGTAAAAAATGTTGGGTAAACAATTTAAACGGAGGTGTTCTCGAAATGTGTAGCTGGCGAAGCCTTTTACTGAGAGCGGAAAGCACGAAGCCAGAGGCGGGGGTCTGAGGGTCATTCAGCTTAATGGCTTGTTTGCTGCCATTTTTGGACTTTTAGAGAAAATCTTGTGTCCCAAGGGGAAATTTGAAACACTAATGAAATATTTTGGCTACCGATGGCTGCACATGAAAACAAATTAAACTAAAATATCAATGAAGGCTAACTGTCGGTCGAGAGCAGAGAAATAAAAAAAAGAATTTTGAAAGAATAGTCCAAAACCAAATTTATGTTTGATATGTTTAAGAGGAACATATTCTAAGTATTCTGGTAAAATTTTCATTCATTTCCCATGTTCGGTACTGAAGATAGCAATTGAAGTTGACACCTTTCTACCAAAGTAAAGTTGAAGCCAGCAGGTGTGATGTCATGAATTCACATTGATGGCAAATGTTTTTCATCGTATTTTTTTACCTTGGATTGACGAGGGATGCTATCTTGCCCCTAAGAAATATAAAGCTTTTAAAATTCCATCTGCTCTGGATGCACTTATGATATCAATGGATCTGAGTTTAGTTGCATAAAATTAGTGGTAAATTGTAAAGAAGAGCAAACATTGGCCATCAATGTCAATCCATGACATCACACATGCTTGCTTCAAGTTCACTTTTTTGCAGAAAATGCGTCAACTTCAATTGCTAATATCTCGAAAACTGACCATGGGAAATGAGGGAAAATTTCACCAGTATGCTTACAATTTGTTCCTCTTTAATATATCAAACATAAATTTGGTTCTGGACTATTCTTTTAAAACATCTCCTTTAATTTCTGTGGTCTCGTTTCTGCTGGTCTTAATTTGCTGCAAGTCTCTCAGAAATACCTCACAAAACGTTGATATTCTTAGAATGGTTCATTTTTAAAGGATATCCTCCTACTTCGTCCAAAGACTAAGGCGCGCTGAGCCCGCTAAAAGTTTTGTAGTTTACGTCTTTAGGAACTGCTGGTGACACAACCAGGTAAGAGATCGGGTCGATGCGCACTGTCTCGGAAGAATTTTTATGACTGGCTACGCTAACACTAATCCCTAAACTAATCCTCATCCGTATCAAAGAATACAATCGATACATACAATAACATCAGCCAATCAGAAAATATCTTACGAGACAGTGCGCATCAACTGAAGAGATGACCACCAATCATTAAAAAGAAACTTGACCTCACCTCCTATTTGTTTGGCTAAAATGCCTTTTGAAACATTTTTATTTTGGTCGTAATTCCATTAGAAAGCACATGATAGTTTGGGTTTGGAAAGGGGAGGTATTTTCCCTTTTTCCCCTACTTCAAGCCGCTTATATTGTTTGTGAAGGATTTCTCATAGACAGAAGGGATGCTAATCTGTCGTTGAAATAGACTCCTCCGTCACCCTATCAATTCATACCGTCATAAATAAACCATTGGTTTTTTTCTGCCAAGGCCAGGGGCCTATGTACCCCCCGCGCCTCGCCTAATGCTATACGTACGCATTCATTACCCCCTTTTCCTTCTTCTTTTAATCATTGTGATAATATTTTTCATCTTTTTCGTTTTTCTTTTGTCCTTTCTAATTCTTTTCTTTCTTTCTTTTTTCATTTCTTCTATCTTCTGCTTCATTCTCTCATCCACAAGCCTCAACACAAAATCAAGGATTCTGTACGTTGCACTTTGGCATTGCCCAGAGACCCACCAGGAGCGTCACTTTAACATAGATTTCAGTATTGTAATGTAAGCCAGGGTGTCCCCTGAGTGACTTGTATTATTATGTTGCACATACTTCATCGAAGTGTTAACGCAAGCAACGTCGTAGTTGTATTTGAAGAAATGTTTAAAACTACCAGGCCTATACTGTAGTGAATTTTTATGAGATTTGCAACAAAAAGGGGGACTTGCAAAACCAGTGACATATCAGATACGTCATTACTTTGGTATGAGTGTGAAGAATGTGTTCCTCCATGTTTAGCAAAAAAAAGTTGTTTTGAAAAGTTACGTCGTTATCGTCTAAGACTTAATGATATTCTTTGTAATCACAATACAAGATTGATGATGATGGAAACAGAAGTATTCCAAGATTAAAGAACGGTTCGCCCCCATGGTCGGGAAAGGAGCAAACTATCTGTTTAGAAATGGGGGTAGTTGTGGCCCGGTAGAGCTCCACCCATATCTACGATCAATGCCATGCCTGCCGTAGTACTTCATCACGCTGTCTTATTCTAATGACCAATGACTGACATGAAGCTGTAAACAAACGTATCATAATTCATCATTCTTTCATTTAGGAGAACCCGTGTGTTTTTCCCGAGAACGAATAGATGACCTTAATACTGTTATTAGAAGAGTCCCGTGTGATAAAAGTAAAAATTCTACATACAGAAAGTTTGAATCGGAGGAAGATGTGAAAGTTGGAGACCTTATGGGTGAGATGTTCAGTAACTAAACACTTAAGTTCTCCCATTTAACAGTTTCATTTTAACAACTTATTTATAATCTCCTTTTTTCAGTTTTTCATATTCAGAATTATTATAACATTACGTTTATCGGGGTAATGGGACTAGGGCTGTTTGTAAGTGGTTTGACTACTGTCATCTCTATGTGTAATTATCTATTTTTACATGTGCTGTATTTCCTACGACGATAAAATGTGTTATTTGAACTGTCATATGATCAGAACCAAAGGTTTTATAACTTCATGAAAGTCAAGGGGAAACACACATGAAACTTCAGTTCTCGACAAGTGTTATGGACAGCTGCATATTTCACCCGCTTGGATACAAAATAAGCTGTCGCTATTTTCTTGTATTTCTTGTACTTCTAATTACGGCTTTTATATATCACATTGTTTCTTCACCAGATGATATGCTTTTCTTCAAAAGTTACTTCAATTTATTTGGGAGGTCTAAATACCATCCAGGAAGTTTTTTTTAAACCATTATGAGAATAAATACAGTATCTTTTGAGTTCTAATATGAAAAAGGTATACTATCCCTAAATGGAGAGAAAAGTTGAAAAAATACCAAACAAAACCAAAACATCTCAGATACACGATGATGGCGACATCTCAAAGTAGAGTTGATACAATTCGATTTGTTTGGAAAATGTCAGCTTCCTTCCAAACAATATCAATGGAGATATCTTGAAAACCAAAGGAAGAAGATGATGTGTTTCGTATAAGCCAGTTCATAGTTACCAGCCTAAGGGTGCATGCTCAGAAGGAAAACGTGTCGAGGGTATAAGGGAGACAATCGCTCATAGATTTACTGTTGAAGTTCTCACTCAAACCTTCAGAACTACTTGAAAACTGAACCAATTCGCTTCATCTTTGATTAGTTTATTAGTCTATTCACGGGGATAATATCTGCGAAGTTTTAGTCAGCAGGATAAGCAACTTCCTCGGATTGAGCTTCAAGGAAAGCTTGTACACTGTTGGTGTTGTGTGTATCCGTGTTTCTACCCCTTTAACACTTGACATCATGATATCAATTTAATACTATTAAAGTATCATTAACAGGAGTTACTACCAGTTCACTGTGAACTGGCTTACTGAGTTTGAAATTCTTATCTCCTTTCATTTACGCTATCCCTGCTTTTTCTCCTCGCCTTTTATAAAGTGTCATTTTGTAACCTACTTCAAAAGCTGAAGTGATAACTCTTTTCTTGGAAAGTCTTTCCAGTAATCTTTTGCGAACAAGTATTAAGCGTCTCCTATCGATTAGTGGAAGTGATCAAAGTCATAAGCAGCAAACAAAAAATGTAGCTGGATCGATTAAATCTTTTACATATTATTAAAGACGAAAAACATTGTACGTCTTCGATTTATTAATTGGAGAGCGACTGTAAAAAGAGTCTATTACATTGAGAGAAAATTTTTTGACAAAAAACTGCATTGCTTTTCAACAGGCTTACAACAGGCTATATGTCTCATTAAGAAAAGAAATGTTCTTTTGCTTGTATTCTTTTTATTGATTTTAGTTCAGCTTTTAACAGCATTATTCCTGCTAAACAACATTTCTCCTTAAATTTCCAGTAGCTATTTGTGATTAGATTTTAGATTTCCATTTATGTCGCAATCAGATTGCGAGGGATGGGTAGTACTTTTTCATCAGCTACTGAGTTAAACACCGGAACTCCACAGGGCTGTGTACTATCACCTTAATTGTTTTCCCTGTTCACCTACGATTGTAGATCTTGCGATCCTACTTCACGTCTTATAAAATTTGCAGATGACACAACTCTCAGTGGTCTTATATTAAAGACGATGAAAGTGGTTATCATAGGGAAGTTGATTTCTTGATAAATGCTGCTAAGATAGCAATAATATACTAAATATTAAAAAACTAAGAAATTATTGGTTGACTTCAGGAAGAACAAGAATACAAGGGACCCACTTATTATAAATGGTATTTGTGCGGAACAAGTTAACGTGTTTAAATTACTAGGTACTTCCATCGTGGATTACTTACTATGGAGCACGGACAGCGAAGAAATTGTGAAAATAAAGCCCGTCAAAGACTGTACTTCTGACGTATTCTTAAATCTGTTGGAATTAGTAGAAACGTTTTAGTAAATTTTTATCATTATTGACAGTATTTTAACCACAAACATCTTAGTCTGGTTTGGTAACCTAAATCAGAAGCATTTCAGGAAATACGTGTGCACAGAAGCACCGAGGGCATTATTAGTACAAAACTACACACATTGTATCAGAAACAAGCACTCAACGAATCAAAGGTATCCTTGTTGACCATACACACCCAGCTACGCTCATGTTAATTTCCTTCCCGTCAGGCAAAAGACTCCAAATTTTTTAAGGATGTAAGAGATTTACCGAGAGTTTATATCCTTCTGTGCTAAAGGCTTGTAATCTGCACCAGACCAGATAATCGACTTTAGGATTTTTGTGATTTGGGGCTTTTAGAATTTATATCTTTTGAATCTTTGACTTACTGTACTTTTTATCAAAACTTCTACTCCTTATGCATGTATTATTTATTTTTATTATCCTTTTGTGCCTGTTTTACATGTTTTATGTTTAACTTGTTTGTTGACATTTTTTTTTATTGTTTTATACTGTTCAGAGAGTTTATGTGGTCTTTTAATTTCCAATGTCACTTTCGTCACTGGCTGAATAAGTACGTACCATACCCTGCTATACCATATAATACCATATCTGTAGAAGTTTTTTTATAAGAACACCGACGACCATGTGTCATATCATTCCTCACAACCTGAAATTTGAATCAAGTGAGAGTAATATCCTAAAGATTCTATCTTTCAAGTAAAGAAAGGAAGTAAATTCACAAGTCTAGAATTCAATAAAAGGCAGTACCTGTATCTACATTCCATGTAACGGGTCTCTCTATGTCCAACAACGCTGCTTTGAATCTTTCAGATTTCTTAATAATTGAACTTTATTAAACCTGAAATATTTGAATGTATTACAAGCTAGTCCGTGAAACCCTACATAATATGGAAAATTGGTTTATTGAAAACCGTTTGAATATTACATAGGGTTGGGTTAAACTGTTTTGAAGTTTTACCCATACATTTCAACAGCTGCATAACTAAAGTGCTTGAAAATGCTTCATGAAGGCGAACCATCTACAGTAGTTGCGTGCGGAATTATTCATTGCCAAGCAGTTACGCCAGTAGAATGTTACTGGAAAATGCTTAACTCAACTTACTGCAATTTCGATGTTCAATTTTATGACAGATTTGGAAAGTAACTTAGGTGAGAAAATGTAGCTAATATTCAATGATTTTAATTAACTTAAATTTTGATCTTATTAACGTGCTGTACGTTTTCAACCCCATAAAGATTTCTGCACTGAAAAGTTGTTATAATTGGGATTAGTTTGAATAATGAACATTACAAACATAAGAGAATACTTTGCTCTACAATTTTGTCAACACTCTTTCAGACCCTGGAAACGCTCCTGGACTTCCAGAACAATTGGCATGTTCGTTTGAGGAACTTCCGCCGGTACTGAATGGTGAGTTTAAAGTTAGTGATTGTACCGGAAGGAGACCTCAGGACACCTGTACGTTTACGTGTGACGATGGCTACTATCTTTCTTCACGTGATACACAAACGACATGCCAGGAAAAATGGAACAATAAATCTGTTTGGTCACCTGGTTTTTACACCTGCCACGGTAAGTATTGTTGACAAAGTTTTTTTCAAAGTATAGTGGTACATGTGGTGTAGAGAAAATGTTAATAAAAGAGTTCCAAGAGAAGGATGGAAATAACTTCTTTGCAAATTTTTCCTGTCTTGGTGAACCAACCATTTTTAATGTGATCTACTAAAATAAAATTCAATAGAGAGGATAATAACAAGGACAGTCTTATCTGCGTTAAAATCTAATTAGCTGCCCAATGGTCTAATTTTGAAAATGCGGAAATGTAGGGCTATATAATTTACCAAACGGGGTTTATAGTCCCAATTATCATACATGAAGAAAGACAATATCGATAATCCTCTAACAGTAGTTCTACAACACGTTTCTCAGTCTATGTAGGGATACCATGTTGTGTTTTTGTATTGTGACCATATAATATTCAAAATGAGCAAATTGTATTTTTACTCAAATTCAACTGAGTTTTCGATTAAGAAACTTTTTGTTTAACTAACGGAAAGAGTGATAGAATGATATAATTGGCTACTTTGAAAATGAGTCAAACCCAATCATGGGCCTGTTCCGTCAAGGGTTAAGGGAGTGGTTGATACAAGGTCATGTAGGAGTGAATTGCGCTAACTTCAGTGACCTTAAATTTAGTCCAATGATGTCAAACCCATCTTCTCAAATCATCTCCTGTTTGTTGTAGCTGCTATACTGCGTACCGAAAGTAGGGATACTATCGTTGCTCAGAAGCAGTACGAGAGCCTGGACCTTTTCCATTAGGTAATGCCCATGCGCTGACAGACGGCAGGCTTTCCGGGCATAGAATCTTGATGTTTATGGGATCTACAAAACTATTCAAGTTAATATTTAAATACGATGATATCGAAAAACAGAGTTACTATTTATATTTTTGCCTGTATAGTCATTGTTTTGTCTTCTAAGATTATATGTATTTTCAATGGTGTAGGTAGGATGACAACGGTGATGGGCAAAGGGCAAAAATGACAAATGTACTAACAAAATATCTGTCAATGTGCCGACCATCCGCCAAGTACTTTGATACAAAATTACACAATTTTCGACCATGTACATAGGTTAAACATAATCATGCATCCTTCAAAATGGCTGAGACACGTGGTCTGGGGTTATCCATGAGAAGAATTTTAAATTTAAAAACTCTGCATTTGATTTCCTAGCTGCGAACAATCAAGGTAAGTACGAAAAGATTGTAGCGTAACTTACCGGTTGTAATAAAAAAAAAACCTTGCCAAAATATTGAGTCGGGTGCCAGTAAATACACCCTTCGAAGATTGCAAAAGGAGTTAATTGATTAGCTGCTTCAATGGGGGAATTTGAATAGAACTACTTGTCAACATTAATATCAAACTGTAACTGTCCTTACATGACTACGCGTCACTCGCGCCAATAAAGTGTAACGCGTTAAGTTCTCCTTGGGACATTGTAAGTGTGGCATTGGATAATTTTTCAGACTAGAAATGTTTTCATCTGATATGGAATATGCATGTAACACGCTGTGTGGCGAGTTCTTATTACGATCAAAAGCTTCCAAACATTGTTTTGGTTTCAGCTATAGGCCAGCTAAGATCTAGCAGTTGAATAGCAACAACAGGTGTGCGCGAAGCGCGCCGAAAAGTCATATTCAAGCTATTTTTTGAAATTTCAACAGATGAATTTTAAACTCATCATATTATATATACCGGCCATGTTATATTTGACGTTTAAAGTTTGAAGTTCTTAATTCTACCTTATTTATGAAAACTCAAATACAAACACATCAAATAAATAAAGAGGAAAGTGGGGGAGACCTGACAGAAGCTTGGCTTATCGAGTTCAGGCCATCTTATAAAGTAGAAACACACATAAATACAGAAATACAGAAATTAATAACATAAAACAAGTATGAAGGTAAAAGGAGATAGTACGTAGTGATACAGGTAAGTATAAAGAAGAAACAGATAATGAGAGCAAAAGGAAAAAAACAAAGAAAGAAAGGGAAAAAGGTAGTAAGAAAAGGGGAAAAATCGAAACAAACTTAAGTAGTACTATCTAATCTTGTTCTCACTAAATACAACCTTAACTCGTTTTTAATCTTAAACGTGACTTGGAAGAAGGGATCTCAGGGTCAAGCGAATTCCATAATCTGGGACCATTAAACCGAACATTTGAACAGGCAGAGGGAGAATGGGTAAGAGGTACATACAAGGAAACATTACTCTAGTGGAATTAGAGTGAATATGTAAAACTTGATAATTTTTTTTTTAAATAAACGATATAAACTATACCATTTAACCGCCCTTAAAATTTCCAAGCAGGGGGAATTGGCAGTTAATTAATTTTTTACAAACTGGAAGACTTAGATACATTTGTTATCGAGGTTGGAATCGTTGAAGAGAAAATTGTCTAGATAAATAAGTCCCGCCTACCAATTTGGAATATTCCATTATGTCCAGAAAGCTACCAGCACCCATGAAGTGTTGTTACTAGCACCATACAAGTGCTAAAAACAGCACCTCAGGTGCTGATTCAACATCAGCACCCGTTAGGTGCTACACTTTTAGCACTTCAGTTTCTTGAGTGCACATTTTGCTAAGGGCTGATTGGCCTATATTTATGCTACATGACGTCGATGGAAATAATTAATGTTGCTTGCTTCCTGTGCCCAATAATTTGCCCTGATGTAATTCCGTTTGTTATGGCTGACGCGACGATATGCTAAAAATACGATGGGTCCCCTTAAACCATTTCTTTGCTTATTCTTAGACCATTACCTGCTTTCTCAGTCTTATTTGGAAAGACGGACCAAATCTTCCAATCCCTTTACGTTTTATCGCTTCCAAAAAATGTATCAAACTACATGGTGTATCACAATACAGAGAGTTGATGGTAAATGTAAATCACGTAGTCATTCCACATAAATTTAGCAATTCGGTAGACTAAAATTTGTTACACGATTGAAAGCCCTATAAATGAATCAGAATACGCTTCGTGCTCTTTCGAATGGAGTTACTGGGCCTTTCAGGTCCAATACTCACGAAGAGACCCGTATGAAGGTACCTTCAGTGACGTAGTAATTCACCTAAATTGTTGCAACATAGGTAGATTTCTCCTTTAACCCACCTCTACTCCGGTGCAGGGGATGTCTTCCCGAAAGGTGCGTCCTCTGATGGGGGTATTTAGCTCCACTTTTAGAAGTTTTTGTTTAGTTAGGTTGTTTAGATGCAAAACTGTGCCATACTATACGATCCTTGGGACTATTTACGGTATTAGTTTAGAAATCCTCACACTGTAGTTAGTATTACTATTTTTTTACTTAAAACATTTGCTGTTTGCCTAAAACATTCATTTTTCTGATTTCTGTGCTACATCACGGCACCGCCTTCTGTGACACAGCTGGGGCGGACAGCCCCTCCGCCTTCCGCTCAGTACGCCACTGCAGAATAAAATAGTGGCGTCGCTGTCTTCCTGTTTGTTGGACATCTTGACCGTCTTATTCTGTCATTGTATCACAGTCGTTTCTTGAAATGTCCTACTCTCGTATAGTAAACACTGTTACTGAGCATGTGATGTGATCATCATCATTACAACGGGCAGCAGTCATGAGAAACGCCTCTGCAATTTCTGGGTGATAAAGAAGGAGTAATTGAACGACTTACCTCTTATTCAGCGAGTTTATGATGATCTATCCGCATTCTTGAATTAGTCATGGTTGGGAAGACAACGTTAATGAC
Organism: Actinopyga echinites; assembly: GCA_010015985.2. Lineage (NCBI taxonomy): Eukaryota > Metazoa > Echinodermata > Holothuroidea > Aspidochirotida > Holothuriidae > Actinopyga > Actinopyga echinites. The sequence goes on along the minus strand of JAAAJZ020647371.1, from coordinate 215 downwards.
AAAAAAGTGTCCCAGAAGATAAACTAGTGGAGACCCGGTATAGCTTTTTGTAGAAACAATAAGGGGAACTATAGTCCAAGCTCAGTGGCGTAGCCACGGGGGCCAAGGTCACAGCCCCCCCCCCCATACTTGGATCACAGAAAAATGATAATAACAACAAAAGAAATGAAAATAAGCAGGAGAAATGCAATGGGTAACTTTTTCAGTGTGAAATA
>JAAAJZ020646262.1:1213-11252 GCA_010015985.2 Actinopyga echinites | reverse complement strand
CTCCTATTGCGCAATGCCAGGAAAGAGAACATGACATCGTTGTATTCAGGGCCGTAGCCTGCGGGGACAACTGCCCCATAGGATTTCCAAATCGTACATACACCACGTGCTAAGTGATGGTGGTGCTCGACATAGACAGTATTTGGACTGCCCCCCCCCCCCAGGAATTTTGCCCAGGCTACGGCCCTGCAATGAAAAGTGTCCTTTTATCTAGGTTGACCTATTACCCTACTTAAAGGTGATGACTGTTACTTGCAGAGTAGCTGCTATGTACAGTATTAACTACTACAAGCAAAGATTACTGTTCCTTGGACCCCTTGATTGAACACCACTAGACCATTTCAAATTTCCAACTTGAGTTTAAAGAATCTTGCAAAGAAAGTTTACCCTGTGAACTTACATGTACCTACATCTCTGCAACAGTTGTATACATGTGTGTTATTCATCTAGAGATGTGGAAGCCCCACAACCTCTCACTTTATCTGACCCTCTCTATTCTTTGTGCCAATTTGGTCTCATGAATTCTTTATGAGCCACAGCTATATGTAAATGCCGTCTGCTTGGGCCCTTGCTACTGTAAGTAGCTGTAGTGGGTCAGGTGTGTCATAGTTTGTGCCTTCTTGATAAGTAATCAATAGGGTCCTTCTTGTAACCCATTGTCAACCAATGCTCTTAAGGTTCTAAAAGAGATGTGAGGCTATAGGACCTGTTTTGTTCTTTTTACAAAAGAATCAAGACAAGGGATTTTTGGAAGTAGTACAGAGACATGTTGGGAGAATTGGAGATTTTGTAACAAGGTTTGGCTCGTGGGAGCTACATGTAGTGGTCTCATTCTTTATGTTTGAAGGCAAATGCCAGAACTTTGAGTAGGGTCTGTGCACATGTGGTTCCATTTACGGAGGAAAGACTCGGTGAAATGAAGCATGCCAGTGTGAACACACTTCATACTTTGTAGTGAAAATAGGACCATGCTCTCTCCAAGATGTAGACCCAAATTACCAACATGTAATTACTAGGAAGGTAAAATGTCAACTGCTTAATTTGAAAATTTGAAACATTTAATAAAGAAAAAGGGAAGATGGCAGGATTGCTTACGTCTGTACAAGCTGTGTACAGCCAGTAATGAATAATGCACAATGCATATAGGTTGCTATTTCCTTACTGTAGGTTCTTTTCTCAGAATAAGATACCAGAATGGCTACCAATTTTCTTTCACTGAAACAGGGAAAACAGTTCTACCTGTTGACCAGAGTAAGCAAAGTTGCCTTAAAACTACAGCAGGATTGACATTTTAATGGAAAACTACACTAAAAGCTGTAGTTCCATCCTGGGCCTTTGACATGAAAGTTGGCTACTTGAAGTGTGTTTAGGGTGAGAATTCATCCTAGGGACATTCACCCTCGTTACATAATGTAATTAACATTGTGCCCTGAAGTTCATTTGTTTGAGATATAAATATTCATAAACTATGAAACTGTATTGAATTAAGTGTGTGGTTTAAAACTCCAAGAGACTTTTGGTTGGTTTAACATTGCTTTGTTTAAATTCTTCTGAATCACTAAGTTCTACAATTCCCCCACGTTTTGTCAAGTTCTTTAATGAAACATTTTAGGTGAAAATCATGAAATATCATTTTATAAGGTCTGATCTTTTTCTTCAATAGTGACATTTGGCATGACAAATTCAACTATGTACTATTACACAAAAGTGATGTCGGAACTTTTCCTGGACAGCCAATTTCCAGACACCAAGAACACCTTCAGGGGGATGGCAACTGCCATGGACTTCTGGAGGGTAGGTGACAGATTAATTCCCATGAATCATTTCATTTCATCAATTTCAGGGTCAGGAAGCCTCTTGAGCTTATCAAGGACCCTGTAGCATGTTAATTGTGGAAGAACACCGGTGAGATTCACCTATTGTGTATCGACAAGCGTTCAGAGGGTAACCAGGCAGGGGTGAACCAACCAATGCCAATGTAAGCCCAAACCTGCTCCCAGAACCGCCATTTAACATTCCCATCTGATGGACGAGAGTGTATCCCCTGGCCTTTAGCCACTTTCTTAAAGGTCAGGAGGAGTGGAGAACTTGCCCAGCTTAGCAGCCCAACAGCTGTAGGGAGCAACATGAAGTGGACGAGACCTGAATCAGACAATACCCGAGCCAACTAGCAGAAATCACAATTTAAATCGCGAAATTTTAAATCCCTTAGCACCATTGCGAACAGCTTTGCGGAAGAAGCAATTTTCTGTCCCCAGAAAATTTCCAAGTGGTTCCACCGGGCTTTGATCAGGAAACCTATAGATTGCTTGGCCGGCACCCTGTCATTTGCATGATGTTGCCCTTAAAGCTTTGCGTGGGTAGTAACACCAATGTTCTTTTCCCTTTTGGTATCGCATGTACTATTTCACATAATTCAACTATAGATTACATCATAATTGAAGATGTAAGTCCTGTATCTTCATTCTGCAGTACTGTACAGTACTTAGCACCGGGAACTACTATCCTCGACAAAAGTACATGGGACAAACCACGCTCCCCTTATCAATGTTGAAGTTTCAGAACACGTGTTGCTCCAACATTGATCAGGGAGGGGGGAGGGAAGTATAGGGTGTGAATTTCACATATTAGTGCATGTTTCGTCCCATCATTTTTGTGGAGGATTGTAGAACAGTTTTGCTCATGTAGAGGCAGTGTGGATCACCATCATTGCAACAGTGTTGCAAAACTGGTGGGATTACTAGATGGACAACACTGTAAAACGTTTGCTCAATTTGGTACAGTAACTTTTTCAAGTTTGCACATGTTATGTATATTGACTGATTGACATCTCCTGTTTATGTTATGTCTGGCATTCTTTCGCTCCGAGTTCTCAGGGACCTGGGACTTTTGCCCCGTAGACTAATCACTAATCAGACTAATCAAGTTGCATTCAGACTCAATTTCCTGATCTTACATGATACACTGTTGACATCAGTATCCACCTAGTAAAGAGAAGCAGGTGTTTAAATCTGTAAACTGTCATTAGTGGTAAATGACAGTTTGGATTGTAAACAAATGAGACAGGTCTGTCTAGGTCTTCATTTAGAAACTGACCTAGAAAAGACTGGTTAGTCACAGCCACAGTATCAGATGACCTACGGTCGTTATTTCAAAAAGACATTTTACTATTTAATGTATGTGAGATGTGACTTTACCTGGGAGGGGAGCAGTGATAGCAAGATGGTCACTGTTTGAATGCAGAATATTCCACCCCATTACTTTGAGGTAGTGGGGGAAGTTTAGATGGTGGCTCTACCTTCTTCTCCTAGTCGTGACCAGATGTTTGTCTCCCAATCCCCAATCTACCCCCTGCCCCTTTCTCCATTTTCTGCCCTATAGGCATGTACTTGTAGCCCACAGTTTCCAGGCTGTTGTCTTAGACCAACTATTTGTGAACCTAAGTACAACAGGTAGGTCTATGAAATTTCTGCACCTTGAAGCACTAGTGAGATTCTTTACACAGTCCTTTTTAGGCTTTTAGTCTCAAGTTCACAGGGGTGTTTGATAGGGTAATCGTTGCAGAGCTTTAATAGCCAGCAGAAGCTGAATACAGGACTATTTTCCATCAGGGGGATTAGTACAGTTGCTTGAAATTTTGAAAGTTTTTATCCTAACTTTGTCAGAAAAAGGGCAAATTTTGCCCTTAGTAAGGATAAATTGTTTTCCCTAAATGAGGATTTTGGCCAGCAAATGAACAGTTGAAGGGCAAATTTTTCTGCCCTGGTGGGGGGATACAACTGCCCATCCCCTTCTCCCTTACCCATCTTTCGTAAGATCGTTGACCTCTCTTGAATCTAGAGAGGTGATACCAGTCAAATAGTTGCAGTGAAATGTACCTCCAAGCTGGCTGCAATGTAGTTCAGTGTTCCAGGAATCATAGGGTCATGCCAGCCCTCAAGAAGTCATCAGTGAAGAGTTGGAAACAACCAAATTAGGAGTTGGAATACCTTTAAACTAACAAAAAACAATCCTCCATGTAAATTTTTTAAACAACAAAATACATTCTCAAGTCTTGAGATGTGACAACTTTTCATACATTTCACTAATGTGAGGACTGCCAGGAAGTTCAAGAGGGACTCGGTGAGTGTCATAGATTCCTGGACTGCACTTAGGCTAAACAGTGTAACCTTTGTTACAGATCCAGATCTAACGGTTTCATTTACTTGTTCCTCAGTTTGCCGAAACTCCCCTCATGGACGGCCTATACTGGGAAAAGTGGTACAACAACGAAAACGTGACGGATGATGAACTGGGGTTCATATTCTACGAAAATAAGCTGCTCGGTGTTCCTCGCTTGAGACAAGTCAAAGTCACCAACGAGTCTTGTGTGGTTCATACAGACTTCAGAGATAACATAAAACAGTGTTATGCATTTTATTCCGAGAGCTTAGAAGAGAAGACCCCTTTCGGCTTGAGAAATGGCACAGCGTAAGTGATTGGTTGACCACAAATACGGTATTATGCTTTTTATGACACTAATTACTCTTTTGGGGTTTAAGAACTACGACACACTTTTCATATGGAATGGATTTGCTGCATGTGCTAGCCTCCTAGGGAGTTTTAAAACATTTTTAAGCCCTCATGCCTCTTTCATGCCCAACACTAAATCCTCCAGAATTTCTGAGGCATATGTTTTGCCAGCAAACAGACACATATCTCTCTTATCGTAGATCAAAACACACATAACTGCTCAAGAAATTGGCTAGAGAATTAGTTCTGTTGCTGAAAGTGATCAGAAGAAATGGGTATGGAAGACAGAAAACGTTGACCGAACCATTTTAACCATTTTACATGTTTTCATTTATCAGGTGGGAGTATTCAACAGAAGACGAGTTAGACGGTTCAAGTCACTGGGGTGCCCTCACTCATTATGGAGGTGGGGGGTATTATTTGGACTTGGCTAAGCGAAAGCAGGAAGCACTGCAGCAGATACTCGAGTTGAAGGAAAACTTGTGGATAGATCGAGGAACGAGGGCGGTCTTTGTCGACTTCACTGTGTACAATGCCAACATTAACCTTTTCTGCATTGTGAGGTTGGTGCAGCATTGAAAAGGCTATTCCTCACACCCCTTCCTTACCTGTCTCCCACACGACTAAAACACTGGCCTATGCTTGGTGGCAGAATGGCATACTAATCGCACAGAATGCCCTGTGTAGGCCCTCTGTCTCAAGCCAAATCTCAAACTGCAAAACATCCTTAGTGGGTCTGTAGTGTGGGAAACGGGCAAGTTGGGATTTAAGGAATAGCCAGTTCACATTGCAGACCTGTAAACATTTACCCGTTGCTGCATGTTACATGCATTTTTTGTGGAGTAAAGTGCAGCAATGGGAGATTGGTTCTGCCACTATGCCCCTGATGTGACCGGAAGTCATGGGGAACCCAGATGAGTTTTGGAGTTTTAGAACACTTGTTGTCAGTCCAACATGACAAGAAATGCCCTCCCCTAAACTATTACAAACAGGATAGTGTTTAGTATGTAGCTCATTCCTTAAATTTCACTTGCGGGAAATATATCATTGCAAGTTCCCTCTGTACATCTTCAGGCCTGCCTTGAGGCCCATTTTTGTGGCCTTGTCCTTAGTGTCAGCAGTCTTAACCATGACTAGAAGAGTGGAGGTCTCGAGGCCAGCTTCTGTCTTGGCCTGGAGTTAACTTTTTGTGGCCTCGTCTGTTCGGACAATTTTCCTAGAAAGTAGGGCAGAGTGTCTCCTGCATACGTTGAATCAGGGTTGTGTTATGTTGCTTCCTACATAGCTGACCCTCCTCCTTGGACAACTTCCGTATGGAGAATTTCTCCCGGAGAAGCTGGCCTGGACATTTCCCAACCATAAAATTCCAAATCTGACAGTTTCCCGTGTAGAGTTCCCTAACCCTTAACCCTAACCATGTTTTGCCATGGGGATTGTCTTTAGTGGAAAGTGTCTGGCACAGGAATTGTCCTGAGGTGTGTCTAGCATGGGATGTGTCCCAGAGGGAGGTAGGGGGGAGTTGTCCATTTACGGCATTTTTATGGCATTCATGGTAAAATACAAAAAAAAAAATAAAAGCTTAAGAAAATCTTACTTGTCTGGATTTGGTGAAGTTAATAACATTTCTATGAACAAAAGTCTTTGCTTCTCTTAATGTAGATTGGTGGTGGAATTCCCTCCTACGGGTGGGGTCATTCCTTCCTCGACATTCCGCACGGTCAAACTGCTTCGTTATGTGACTGCTTTTGATTACTTCATCATGGCATGTGAAGGTATCTTTGTGGCTTTCATCCTCTACTACTCTGTGGAAGAGTTTTTGGAAATCAAAAGGCATCGTCTGTCATATTTCAAGAGCACATGGAATTGCCTAGATGTCATTATCATATTGGTAAGTTTTCACTTCAGGTACAACTGTTTCTGATAATACTGAAATCAAGATTACTGGCTGTCATATTTCTAGAGCACATGGATTCGTTTCATGTTATGATCAGTGCAGTAAGTATTTACTTGTGGTAAAACAATTTTTGATAAAACAAAGGTAAAGTGTAAAGTATTTAGGTAGAAATGGAAATTTATTGTTCACATAAAAATGAAAAAAAAAAAAAAAGAAAAGACGGAGAGTCACCATTGCCAACCATTTTCCTTTATTAAAAATGAAAGTAAGAATCAATAATTCAGTATTTTGCTTTAGTCGTGGAGAAAAGATGTGTTTTAGTGACTACAACTGATAATTAAACTGATGAACAAGAGGATCATATTGTGTTGAAAAGCCATCCGCATCAAACAGGTAGAAAATATCTTTTATCTTTTCTAAACTTTTCAATCTTGTCATGAAACTGCATTAATAGCCTCTCTCCCTCCCATTACTATTACATGTAACAAGAGATACCAATGTTGCATCGTTTAAAATTTTGAAAATTTGGGTTAAGAAATTATTCATGAAGTGAACGTTGTTCTTTGAAAACTTCCTTTATTTGAATAAAAGTTGCTCACTAGCCTAATTTAGAATCATATCAGATATCTTTAAGCCATAGTTGGTGATGGTGTGTATGTTTTTTACCACAATTGCAGGGAATAATTTATCTGGTATCATGGCATCCCATTTTGCTACTCAAAAGGGTCAAATTGCTACTCAAGTATAACTTGTGCAGGATTTTTTTTTTTATGTAGAGACCTTAGGTTTCAAATCATTTTACATTAAAGAACCTGACAAAAACTCAAAAACTGCTGTGCAAAATTTGAACACTGAATTATACTTTGCGAATGCAGTAATTGCCGTCAAGAAGAAGACTGGGATTGTGGTTCATTTCTGGCTTTGTTTACAGGTGTCCGTCATATGCATGTGCTTTCATGTCTATCGAACGTTTACCGTGGATGAGATGATAGAACGTCTACTGGCAGAGCCCGACCTTTATGCTGACTTTGAATTCTTGGGCCGTTGGCAGAGTATTTTCACCAACGTGACAGCCATTGCTGTCTTTCTGGCATGGATCAAGGTAACGATTTGCAAGACTTGCTTTGTTTTTGTGACATTTTAAAACTTGTGACGTCTGTATTCTCCAACACTTCGGTTTTTCACCTCTTGATTGCAAGTTGCCCTCCCAGTGGATGTGTATTACTCCTGCACCAGTTTGTAAATTGGTTGATTGATTGGGTCTGTGGCCAAGATGCTGGATCACAGTGGTCTATCTCCCCAAGGTGTTATATGAGAGCATGAAAAGTAATTTGTTCTTAGTGCAAGGTTGTGCTTTAACTGCGGCCATGAACCAGAAATGACCAGAAATGAGAGTATTAACAGAGCTGGTGCAAAATTCAGTTGTGTTATTTGGTAAAGAAATGAATTGATAAAGTAAATTATGATAGAACTGGACAGAGAACAATAGACATAATTGTGTAGGATGTCAAAATAAAATTCAGTATTGGAAAAGAAGTTAAGGAAAAGTGGATTTTAAATAGTTTCTCAGCTGTCAGAGCCAAGCAGGCCTGCTCATAGAGTGGTTTGAAAATATCTGTTTGCCGCAAGAAAAAAAATTAAACCAAGTGGCATGCTTTGCCTCCTTATGGAGTAGAAGGATTTTATATACAGTGTATTTAAAAAGTGTTACTGACCATGCATTAAATGTGCACCACTTGCAAGGATTTGCTTGATTATCGTAGTACTGCTCTGAAAGTATAAAACAGTACTACTATTTTAAGAGAAATCTTATCTTCCATGTGTCAGCTGTAACCATATTTCTTTGTTGTTCTGATAACTAACTAATGGTAAAAAACAAACAAAATTTTCATTTTAAGGTTTGTTTACATGCTTTTGATTGTTTCTTTGTTTATTTTTTTTTCATTTCAGGTTTTGTCATACTCATTTGGTCTTTATAAAGAGCAGTATATGTTAACAACAGCATCACTGGACCAGAGTAAAAGGGTAGGAAACACTTTTTTTTCTCATTTTGGGGAGGGAGGGGGCAATGAAGTTTTGCATTGTGTACATGAATATTTTACCTAGATCATAAGTGCATGAGCAAACACAAAAGTATTTGGCTCTTGTACTCATTTTCATTTAAGTAGCTTCTGTAATCTATTCCTGAAGAAACAGCTTGTGTAGATCATACTGCAAATTTTATTTTGTTTTTTTGATTGCAGTTTATTCTTCTGCAAAGCTTCTCAGAGGATGGAGAGGTTGCAAGTTTGAAGAACAGAATAAGATTACCATCTCAGTCTGGACCTGTTGTCATGGTGAGTTTTTCAAATGTAAACCAATCACCCGAGGTTATAGAACCTGAATTGTGTCATCCGCTGAACTTAATGGTGTCTTAAACTGATTGCAATATCATGATTTTATGAGTAAAATTTAACTTAATTAATTGAAAAACTTACAGAAAAGTGACTTTTGAATAGTAAATTAGCTAACAGAGCCTGTTATGAATTGTAACTAGTTCATGTGCTTGCTTAAACATTTCTTGATCAAAAACTACTGAATGTTAATAAATGCAGCATGTGAGGCTGCTTTAATTGTTTCCATCGAAATTACTGGAAGAAGCTTGATGGATGTAGAAAAGCAAACCGTTGGGAACCATGGTATTTCATTTCATTTCATTTATTCAATCCAGTATAAATAACAAGTATTTATAAAAAGGAGTATAAAATCCATCAGAAAATCAAAAGGAATACAGCAATTGATAAAATAATTTACATAATTGTATGAAGAAGTGGGTAAATAATTAAAAGGGTTAGCACATAAAAAGATAAAAGCACTCAATGGCTAAATGTAGAATAAAACATATTAAGGGCATTAAAGGTATGAAGGTGGAAGTTTCAGCATTAAGTTTTATGAGATGGCTGGTCAATTGATTCCAGACTTTGTGAGGAATTGAGTTTATCATTTCAACCTAACAAGTTAGTGATGGGGAGGGAGAGGATCCTACAGTTTTAAGCTTTGTTTGCCAAAAGTCCTGGTGTTTTTAGCTGAGGCTAAATTTAGAAAACTTCATTTGCTGACAGGTTTCTGCATCATACATGGACAAAAAGGACAAATCAATGGGAAGTCGAGTTCTGGTGAAGACATCAGATGAAGGGTTGCACTTCATCCAGTCAGGAGGTAACATTGGTTGTCATTGTAATGCTTGAATTTGTAACATCCATCCATACCAGTTGCCGTTGCACCGCCGTATTTCATTGTCAAATGAGATCATGCTTTTTAACAGACATCAGTGCTTTTGTCAAGTGAGCTAGGAATGTTGGTTGGTGTCTCATATTTAATCAGTCTGGTAAAAATTTTTTCTCAAAAATATCACACAGTGGGGGAAACATTGCAGGTTTGCTCAATCTTGCTATAGACGTAAATAGACAAACACAGTCCTAGAAAGCTGTGTAACTTAATATTGTCTTTTATTTGTGATTAATTATGTGCACATTTATAAAACAGCATAATTGGCACTTTAAGGGAGTACATACAATACACCCCCTCATCCACCCCCCCACCCCCCCCTCTCTCCTCCCCCCAACACCCCTCCCCTGCCCCCCACACCCACTA
>JAAAJZ020646261.1:0-16450 GCA_010015985.2 Actinopyga echinites | reverse complement strand
GATTCAAGCTACGATTATCGACTTCATAGTCACTGTAACTGCTTTATATAACTGCCCAAATCTCTCCTAGTTTTTCACTATTTGAAGAATTTTGGCAAGTTGAAAGTTATATATAATTCATGGAACTGAATTTTCTCAGGCCTTTAATATTCATAGTTTTAGCACATGTTCTAATCACATAAAGTTACGGTAAGGTTGAAGTTAATAATAATATGTGAATGTATGTCCGAACAATTGTACAAAAATAAGCTTTGTGGGAGTTTATCCATTGGACTTTACCTTGGCAAACAAAAAGTCATTTAACAGCTTAACAACTATAGCTTCTGGTTGTGGTACACAGAATCGGAAAACGGGTTCTGCAGACTTTTTGTGCAGTAGTCCTTTGAAAAATCCGTCACGTTACGAGCCTCACCCTCTAATTCTGTTTAAAGTTTATAGCACGACCCTTTACTACCAGATATTCCTTCCATGAATCCATTCACTAGCTGAAATATTAATTTCGTTGGAATCATTTGACCAATATTTCTGCATCTGTTCTCATCACCTAGTGCCTATATGAAAACCATGGTCTTGTACATCAAGATCAGATATGGTGTAAACTTGGTACTCAGAAAGTGTCGTTCGATTTCATCTTAAGCGATCTCTGTTCAAGAAGCTCTTATCATGTGACTCTAATGGGAGATGGTGAAAAATATTGCCCATGGCGTATATTGATTAGCCCTGTTTTTATTACATTCATAAATTATAGCTAGCCGCCTGCGAATGTCACAGGAGACGTGTGCAACACGAGTGTGAAAAATTTGAGATTAAAGCATACGTGGCACACTTCATTTTGTACATTATCTACACCTGATTGACTTTTGTAATATATTTCTTTTAATGAATCAGTGAAAAGATGCACTAATCTGGAAAATCCAGACCATGGCTTCGTCGAGAGCTGCACCAATCACCACGGAAGTACTTGCCGAATTTCTTGCAATGATGGATATGAACTTACGTCTGGATTAACAGAACGAACGTGTGATGGCAACCAAAAACCCTACTGGAGTGGTTCAGATAATTTTTGTACAAGTACGTTTGTTTCACTGCAGTTTCTGCCTGGTATCGGTGAATGTAATTAAAGAACAAAACAAAGTGAGAATATATCTTATTCTTTAAAGGGGGTTTGTGTGGGAAAGAGGTGATTTTTCACACCCTGCAATATGATCAAAAGATGAGCAAAACTTCAAAGAACCGGGTCAATAATCAGCAACAAATTTCACTCTTTCCTGGATCCTGGAAAATAGTGCTCAAGTCTTACAATCGAGCTCACGTCTCACAAATGTTTACTAAAAAATCTAAGGTATGTAGTTTATTTAGTGTTGTAAACTATAGGAGAACTGTATTAGTTAATGTCACTACAATTTTTGTGAAATTCGAAACGGACTTTACGTTTTCATGTCCCTACAGTCCGCAGGTGTCTTCAGGTGACTCCTCCAGAAAATGCCCTTCCATCGAATTGCGGAGGTACCCCCGGTAACCTCGATACCTTTGGCAGTGTGTGTTCCTTTTACTGTCCTTATGGATTTAACCCCAGGGGCCAGAACACAGTGAAGTGTCTGGCAGATGGTACCTGGAGTAAAACCAGCTTTACATGTGAGGGTAAGTGTAACAAGTTCATTTAGCCAACTAAATTGCGTCACGTCTGTAATTAATTTGCTGGTTTGAGTAAGAAATAAGTAAAACAATTGAACCAAAAATGTATTAATCATATTACCTCTTTAATTATCCTTTTTTACATAAACATTCATATGCTGAATCAACTTTATCTATTGTCATTTCTTTCTACTGAATTGCGGCTTTGACCACAGTTTTCAATTTACGAATGGGCAATTAAATAACTTGGGCATGAAATCAGAGAATAATTGGAGAAATAGGCATGTGAAGGTTGAAAAAGGATGTGAGGTTTTTTATGCAGGATGCTCATTTGATATTGAACTGAACGGTTTTTGCACAATCTAGAAGTGATTGTCTGTTATTCGTCTTTCTGTTTCTCATGTCTGGCCACTGGAAACAAGAATCTGTTGCACTTATTAACAAAAACATTCCGTATTGATCACACGAAAAGGGAACTTTTAGCCCCAAAATATTGGACTTTGGTGGGGTCGGATCGTAGGTCACATTCTAACGTCCAACGCTATTTTCCATAGCCAAGCCTGGATCCTCTTTCCGCACTCTTGTTTGGAAGAGTCTCACGCTTATTAAACAGGAGATGAACAACCTGTTACGTTCTATATCTTGTGCCAATTAATTACTAATTCTTTCACACCGCCTGTATCGTATTTCATGATCTGGAAAATAAACCAGCGTTGAGGAAATATAGTGTAATAGAAAAGGGGAGAAGAAGTTTCAGTAGTTTTAGGGAAATCAATACCTCACGAAGAGTGCACCAAATTTATCCTCAGTGTTCGTCTTGGTGAAAAGGTATTAAACAAGGCCATTGTAAATGTTTTTCATTAGCGTCCTTTACATGCTCGATTTCAATTATTTTATAGCCGTTACGTGTCCGAGCCTGGCCTCATTGGGTGTGACTGTGACCCCATCAGATTGCAATGGTGTTCCAAAGTACGGACAGCAGTGCATCTTCTCCTGTCCTCCGGGTTTCACTATCTCCCCAATAAGTTCTGTGCAAGTTAGCTGTCTAGGAAACGGAGAATGGTCAAGTTCCACTGATGACATAGTATGCATAGGTAAGCCTAAAACAATTTCAGTATGTTTAAAAGATAAGATCGACTGTTTTAACTCAAGAAATGTGCTGTTGTGTGTTACTTTTATGTAGTTTATAATATCCATGACCGCATACCTTTCTTTTCTTGATAATGCCAGTAAATGGAAATACATTAGGAAACATTGCGTAGGCCCGGTCAACAGATCTCAAGTAAACACCAACTTTACATTCTTTATCTTGTTTGTTGGCATATATCTCGGAAGCAGGTTTATTAAAAGTCAGCGTCTAGTTTTGAGGTGCATTTTTATGGGTGTTTATAGCAGCCAGTTTGATTCGATTTTTGAATTATTTTTTGTGTTCATTTGATCAAGGGCTGAATAGTTACTGCGACAAATTCTTTGTTTAGATACTTCTCCACCGACGTTTGTGTCATGTCCACGTAGTGACGAGATGACGTTCTATACTGATCCAGCAACTAGTGCAGCAACGGTTAACTGGTCGGTATCAGCAAGCGATAATGGAAGAGCCCTACCAACAATTACCTGTGATCCAGAGAGGGGCTCATCCTTGGAAGCTAAAGATTACTATGTTACTTGTGTAGCCAGGGATAATGCTGAAAATGAAAGACAATGCGTCTTCAAAATCAAAGTCAAAGGTGATTTGTTGTAAATTCAAGTGTCAACTTACAGAAGGAATAAAGTTGAGGGGAATTGCCAATTGTTTCCTCCGGCCTTGCAAATGACTCACACGATAAAACAGCTGATTCATGTTACAAACAAGCAGGTGGTGTTCCCAATGCAATCTCAAATTCACAAATTCATGTATACGAAAATCTTTGGAAAACGAGGTGGGGTTTGGGATCAGAAAAATCATATCCCGACTCTTCAATAGAACTGTAATAGTTTAGTACTAAAAGGAACTAAATTTTCCTAACGAAGCTGCTCTCTTAAGAAGTTTTTTCTTACAAGGATCACCATCTTCATGTAAGTACTGCATTTGATCTTACTGCTATTATGCACTTAGTGATCATGACCTGGTTCTTCGTCATGTTGGATTGGACGTCGTTATTTTATCCCAATTGGATATTTACATTCAGATGTAACAAATCATGATGCATCTTGAATCAAAGAAATTGTTGAACGTTAAGGCAGGCATTTATTTTAGTTTAATCAGCAGTTCTTGAAATCTTCACTTCAAACTTCTTTTAGGAATATTATGGAACGTTTCTTTTAAGGTACCATTTTATGTGGTCAAGCAAAATAATCTATTTGGCATGTGCATTTACCATTTTTACTTCTTTGCAGATCGTACCTGTCCACCATTATCGCCCCCAGTCAATGGTTTGTTTACTGGGCTATGTTCAAACATCGAGGGTGAAACATGTACTGTTACCTGCCACCATGGCTATCGATTAGTTGGTTCACCAGTAGCAAAATGTCAGACAGTTCATGGGGAGACACAGTGGGTCCGGAATTCATCTCCGATATGTGAAGGTTTGTTGAAAGACATTTGATTCAACCAAATATAAACGAGTATCGTACTGCCAGACTTAACTGTAACGACATTCAAACTATCTCAGACTATCTATTTGTGTTAAGTCACATTCAATTTGGTGAAGCTACTGATCTAGAGGAAGACACAAAAATTTGTGTATACCTACCACATAATCTTTTGCACAGACTGAGTATCATACGTTCACGTGAAATATGCAGAGTAGGACACGCCAAGGACATCAACACTGCACACCTTTTTAAAATCCTTTAAGCAAAACCTTAGTGGTGCGTTACATAGTTGCGAAACAATTAAAACATACTTCGAATCCCCTTAATGTGCTGTAGGGGTCTGTCGTTTGCAATGCCAGTGCAAGATGCTCACTATATAGTGTACGACACATGTTGTCCCCCTTTTCAAGCCTTTCCCTACATATAAAGGGGTTGTAGACCACATTGACTACTTCCAATTATTTTCTGTCTTTCGAACAGCCATCACCTGTAATCCTTTACCATCCTTTCACGACCGTGGAAGAATCCATCCTTTCTTTTGCCATAGTCCTTCAAGACCATTTTATGGCTCTGTATGTGAAATTGGATGCACAGATAGGTACAGCCTCGTTACAGATCCAGGTGATGTTCCTTCTGCAGTAGAATGTTTGCTAGATGGGTCGTGGACTTATGATCTTGAGGGAAGCTATAGCTGCTTGGGTAAGGTTTAATCTTTATTGCACAGGCGCCTGTTTAGTGACTTGTTAAAACATATAATACTTAACAACACTCCACCGATTCTTTCACAATACACCACTTACCATCACTTAATATGACATTCAAGGTATTTAAAATGGTTGGATATGTGGGTAATTTTGTCATGTTGTTAACTATTTGCTGCACAAAAGCATTCTATAATTAAATGAAAATCAGTATTTGAAATTGAAAAGATCTTTTTTTAGGTTTCCTTGGGCTCTGGGGTTGTCTCTTTTACGTCACGTTTTTGTTGAAGTGAAAATAACTAATTGACACATGTGTTTAGGCAAGAGAAGATTAGGTTAGGCGAGGTGGTGGTTATGTTACTCACCATAAATGGACTAACATCATAAAATAAGTGATTTTCTTCAATTGTTTACTGCACTTTCTACTTTGATAGGTAGAAATTAATGTAAAGCCAAAATTACACTATTGTCCCCACAGACGAAGTCATCCCAGAAGTCATTTACTGCCCTGGTCTCATCCAGGTCAGCAGAGACAATATCTTGCAGCCAGTGACAGTGCACTTTGATCTCCCACGTGCTGTAGATAACTCAAATGGGGAAATTGAGGTATAGAAAAAGTTTCTATTGTTTGAAGGTGGAAAATAAGTCCATCCAAATAATTGCGTTTCTTTATCCTTCAACCCATACTTGATAATTCATGAGGAAAACTAGTGGGAAAGTTTCATCAAGAGTAAATTCGGATCACTTAAATTGAAGTCAGTGACAATTTTAGCACATGAAGCAGAGGAAAATAAAAGAATAAACTGGCGCAAACTTTTATACACCCCTTTCATCTCTTAGCGAAGATTAACAAAATGATATTTTCAAGACAATATTCCTTCATTCCCTGGAAAGCCATGTGATTTTCCTTACCAGTATATGTTCAAAATGTAGGGAGCTTCTTTAGCAATTGTTTCTCCCCTTATACACATAATTGTTTCTTTCTGGAAAAGATGTGTATTCCATCTTAATTGCAGCCTGTACTATCTCCGTCTGTGACCCCTCCTTTGGACGTCAGCCAAAGCACAACCATCCTCTGCTTGTTTCAAGACTCCGCAGGAAACCAGAATGATCATTGTCAAATAGAAATTCGAGTGATCGGTGAGTGATATGTTGTGATCGGTGAGTGATATGTGTATCAGCAGAGGATGGCACATTAAAAGTGCTAACTCAGGATAGAATTTATCTGCATTAGTCTTACCACAGTAAATGTTAGAGAAAAACCAGAACTGCAATGTTGCTATTCTAACAAAACAGTTCGGCTCAACCGGCGGGACAGGTTTTGATGACGACCACCAATCGTTTGTATTTTGATAACAAACTATTCTCTCAGCATCAATAGTAAAATGAATGGAATCGTCGTCTGGGCAAAGCTTAGGTATAGTGGACTTTAACAAACTACTCCTACATTTTCACGGGTTTTTCATGTTTGGTATATACCTGACATATTATCGTTTTGTTGAATTTCTACTTCTTACTCTTTTAGATAACGTTCCTCCAATTGTGGTTAGACCGTGCCCAGATGACCAGCACGTAACAGCAAGATCACGGCAGACTGAAGTATCTTGGACAGAACCTCTCTTCGAAGACCCTGGGGGCAAACATGTTATTGTGTTCAGCAATTACGAACCTGGGACAAAATTTAGTGTTGGAAGTTTTGCTGTCGAGTATACAGCGAGAAATGAAATCACAGGCAGGCAGACAGAGTGCCAGTTTAACGTCCATGTTACGTGTGAGTTACAAAATGAACACCTATGACCTACAAATATTTGCATTTATGTTAATGGCAAAATCAGTTGGAAACACTTAAAGTCCCAGTCGTCACAGATAACGTAGCCTTATCTTCTGATTTATATCTTATTCAAAATAATTCGTCCTTGTGGGGGTTTTTCCTTACCAATAGGGAAAGGAGAGTGGTTCTACGCATATTAATTTGCTGAAGCGATACTACTTTCTTGTAATACTGGTATACCAAATGAGTTGCATTACCGAAAGTAAAAAAACTTTCATGCAAGTCAGATGTATTAAGTCCCCTCAGCCTTGTTTTGCAATGCATCCGTTTTCCTGGTTGGTGTCCAGCCTTGTGTGCGGCAACTTCTGCGTAACAGTTATTCAACTATTTTGCTCTCCTTGGGCAACTTATATTTATATTTAGTTGCAAAATCATACTAGAGAAAGTTGCATATATATGAAAAAAATTCAAGTGACTGGCGGTATTGACAGCAAGTTCAAATAAAGATCATGTTCAGTGGTGAACGTTTTCGAAATTGGGATGGTGAACTTTTCTCTTCACGACTAGAAACTATGTTTACAATGCTTGATGGTTAAAGAGGTAAAGAAAAAGAGGGAGACTACAAGACAACTTAAACTCCCTAACGGTAACGAGAGCAGCCCGGAGCCACGAAGAAGGCTACAGAAATAAGCGAGGGCAAATAAAATTGAGGATAAACATGGTGTGCGACGTGTGTTCGGGGCGAAAATGAAATTAAGCCTTATGTACAAAACATATTTACCATTTTTCTCGTATTTTCTTACGTATGAGTGTTTGGAGATCCACATCGATCTAGCGCTAATTTAAGAAGCTTTAACATAGAGAGTTTATTGTGCAAAAGCAATTTATTCAGGGAAAACAAAGATGAACTGTGACAATGAATGGCCTAATTGGGGGAATAACATACATTGTACAGGGTTCACCCCACTCTCCCCGAGTTGCGTGTTCTATACTTTACAGGGTTAATTCAACGGAAAACATTTGTAATTCAGGTGATTTTCAGGGTTACGTTAGCGTAGGGTCCCTGTTTCCTTTTTCTTTTCTCTTTTTTTTGCAGAGGGTGACGGAGTCAGCCAATTTTATGGAACAACATAGGAAAGAAAGCAACAAAAGTTCTCACCATGCGATTTTCGCGGGAAATTTCAGACCCATTGAAAAATATTTTTCTAGTTGCAACTAAAACTGGTAAAGGTGTAGAGCAACCAACCGCCGTTAGAGTTAAGCCATATGTTGCACCTAAAACAACTTTTAACGAAGGTTGAAACGTTGTGTTTGATTCACGATGGGAAGTCATTTATCTGTTGCCACCTACTGTTGGTGCTAACCAGGCAATAGTGTAACGATTACCATTTCCGCCTCGTGTTCCCTTCAGCCTAAAACACACCCGCCTCTTTTTCTTTCCTTTTCTTGCACGTTAATGTAACTGGTGAATCGTGCCCAAATCATCTTCTGCAGGAAAACGTCTGTTTGTTAATCCTTGCTACCAATGCTCAAAATCATAAACGTGGGGTACGGTAAGAACAGTAGGGGTGACCTCCTTTCATGGTTGTACTCAGGATTATTGCAAAGCAGGCCGGGGTCTGCCCTCTGTATTGTCTCATATGCTGTCTTAATGAAGCTCCTAACATACCTTTTACTTTTCTGCCCATATGTTGGATCATGCTGTCAATGTTCTCTTACCTCTTAATTTTTATTTTATTTCAACTTTGACTTCACAAGTCTTCTTAATTCACAGTAGAAAGTTGTCCACCCCTTGAGGCTCCTGCTAATGGTGCACTTGCTTGTCATGAAACAAGTGAAGGTCAGGTATGTGTCCTGTCGTGTTTGCCAGGCTTTCGAAGTCCTCCTCGGCAACCAACATTATTCTTCTGCGGTGTACAGGGAAGATGGGAGCCCTCCCGTGTAGTAGACTGCGGAGGTAAGCGTTTGTAGCAAGAACACATTGCGATATTGTATTTGACTGCGGTTAAAATTATCATTCTTGGCACTGCTAGAAACAATCGGCAACAGTAATGTTATTAATCAATTAACAACTAAACAATGTTATCTTTTGAACTGGCCAGGCTTTTTACATTTATGAACCTTCCTTAGTACATACGCGTCTCTTCTACGTTTGCCGATTACGCCCCATCAGTCCTTACCTATTTATTCAAATACTACATAAGTAGGCATATGGATTTCTGTGACTGTGCTCCACGCTTCCATTATCTTCCACGATCAATGAAAAGTTATCTGTACTAAGCATTGCACTCAAACCAACCCATATATTACCTAAAAATAAATCCTAACATAATCCTACATGAAGACCTCTTAAGGTATCAGAAGACATAACACAGATCAGTGAAGGTTTTGGCTTCAACAAATTTAAGTGGATTGAACGCTCCAAGAAAATTGGAAGAGGGTATGCAAATAGGATCTTTAGAATAAATTGTAATTATGGAGATACCGTATTCTTAGATAATGTGGTATCCCTTTATCGTCACCAGTTCAACGGAGACCACCTCGTTCAAGGATTCCCGTGAAGGCATTATATGATACCAGTGACTGCAGCGAGGCAGGGCAGGCTCCTTTGATTGCGTCATCTTTCTTAGACCAACTTCTTATGACACAGTTTTCTGACGTGTGTTCTGGCACGAATGGATGTTCTGTAGATGATATCAAAGTGACGTGTGGTCCGGTAAATAGTAGAAATTCTCCTGGCAGAGGAAGGCGCCAAGTGGAGGGATTCGAGAATCTCTTCTGGATTTTTGAGATTGAAATAGGTGTTACTGTTGATGAAGATGTGGAAATATCAGATTCTGATGCTATTCAGAATGCCAACACGACCCTTCAGTCACTGGCAAATGAGGTAGGGAACTTCGTCCCACCAACTGTTGAGTTTCCGGAGACGGTTGGTGGTAGTACAACGTTTATTCCAGACTCAGTACAAATTGACAAAGTCCTGCTGATCTGTGGTGAAGGGTTTTCTCCTAATATTCTTCACTCAGAGTGTGGTAAGTTCCTTTCAGATTAATTGAAAGTATGAAGAACTGTCCAAGTGATGACAGTTCATAGAGAGTGCTGTGATTTTGCAAAAAGATCAGTGGCAGGTTCTCATACTCAGACCAAACATTCTTGTATGTTCATTCATCTGAAATAACCAGTGAACAATGAAGAAACATCATCAAAAAACCGATTTTTCTTATGGGTCATACAGTATGTTCATAGTCTGTTTTTGCATTGTATGCTTGAGTGTAGCAAATTCCAGTTCGATTCGAAGACAAAGCTCGGCTATTCAAGTAAGAGTGTAAGACCGAGTAATTAAAATCCAAATATGTGTCCTAGACCAAGACCAGAGCGCATAAGTCCAAGGAGACTTCTGAGTCCGGCTTTAAAGATCATTGGATCAAAATTTGGAGTCACCCATCCCATCACTATACACCAGATGTTCAATCACAGAACCAAGACAAGTTTTCAACTTGAACATATCTAGCATCTTTAAAACAGGCTGGTTGAGTAATAATTTGAGCATCAATAAACTCTTGTGAAGTTACTTTACATGTTGACATAGGCTCCTTACTCCGCCCCTTAATAAAAAGAGTTACAATTGGCATGAATATCTAAAGTGGTCTTACACTTTGTCGGTCTCGCATTAAGTTCCTCCCAGGTCCTTGACACCGGGTGTTTGAGTCAGATACCATAACCAAGTCGTTGAGATCCAAGACCTGCATTTCCGAGACTGGGACCAGTTGTTGAGATCGATCTTTGGAATACTACCAATTGACCTCTTATTCGATATGGAGTAAACCAAGGCTGCAGTTGTAGCCCTTACCGTTTGTTGCAAGTGATTCTCGTTTCCTACCAGTTTAAATATTCGCTCAATTACGAGATTTTAATTGTCTTCTAAGTTCTTTGCCAGTCCAAATGTTTGGAGCAGTCTAGTTAACTATTTACTGTTTCCTACTTTTAACTGAATAGTGGCATGTGTGGCTGGCACATTTTACAGCAAGGAAGACGAAGATTGTCTTCCCTGTCCTGTCGGTAGTTACCAAGATGAGAATCAACAGACAGTGTGCAAGGCATGTCCTGAAGGAACATCCACCTACAGAGAAGGTGCTAAGAGATTTCGAGAATGTCATGGTAAGGTTCGCCGGTGTAACTTTCGTGAAAAAGGGACTCACTGTGATATGATATCTTTAAAAATAAGGAGTCCTTTTTTTTTTTTTAATTTGGGCAGGAAAGTGGAAGATTGACAGACGACACAACGTAACATCTTTCGGCGAATTTAAGAAGTTCACTTTATTTCATTTAGGAAATAAAGATCTTTAGACCAGCATACTAGCATAAGAAGGGATTGTTTCGTCATAAAGCATATTTTGTGGTTTTTGTTTATAGTGTCTTTCCGGCATAGATACAAAATTTTTACACACTTTTATTTTCCAACAGATCTGTGTCCACCGGGCACCTTCTCCAGAGATGGGCTCTTCAGCTGCGAAAAATGTGACATTGGATTTTACCAACCAGCGTCTGGACAGCCAACCTGCCTCAATTGTCCAGCTGGTCAGAAGACGTCATATTTAGGTGCAACAAGTAGAACTGACTGCAAGGGTATGGTGACCAATTTAAATTGAGCACATTAAACTTGAAAACGGTATTTTTCAATGTCATGTTATCGAGTATTAACCAAAGGTGACTGTCTGTGGCTAAAACTAATAAATAAAGCTCACCTCTGTTGCCAAAACCTGTCTGTATCCTTTATCACAGGGCCTTGTGCAGCAGGTACGTCATCAGAATCTGGCTTGGAACCATGCATCCCTTGTCCTCAGAGGTACTACCAGCCAAACGCCGGGCAACGGTTTTGTTTAATCTGTGATGGACGAAATACAACCGAACGAGTGGGAAGCATTAGTCAATCGCAATGTATTGGTAAATAATATTCTTATATTTACCATTGATATAGCGTGGTTGCGGTAGATAATCGGAGGTAATGTTCTCTTTACACTAGTAGTCATCTGGGATCAGCCTTGTCCATGCTGCAGATTTTCGTAAAGGTTTTATTCCTTTATTACTGGAAATGGAGTTTTATTTTAATGGTTGCACTTGTAATAAGGCTCATGATGTTAGCTTCCGAAAGTTTCTTACACGCGAAGTTAGGATGAATACTTTTTCTTATTCAAAAAAGATAGGCCTATTAAAAATCGGGAAAAAAATCATGAATCGGTGATTTTGAAAAGAGACTGGTTTTTAATCAAAGTGACTTCTCCTCCCTTCCTTCTACGAACACTAACCCCCTTTTTAAATCCTGACATTGTACTGGCTATCATAATCCTTTTGACGTAGGCTACTCTGAGATTCTATAGGATTTGTTCATAATTTTTCTAGACGTAACCTTGCTAAAATATGTAAATACCATTTCCGATTCTAAGATGTCAACCACTGCTACAGTGAACCATGCCAGAATAATGGAAGTTGCAAAAGCCTTCTCCAGGGGTATGTTTGTCGGTGCCATCCTGGATTCAAAGGGCAGGATTGTGAGATCAATGAAGATGAGTGCCTTGGGCAGCCTTGTAGGAATGGAGGAACCTGTGAGGATGGAATAAATTCGTTTCAGTGCTTTTGTCCAGAAGGATTCGATGGTATGAAAGCAACTCTAATCATATTTTAGTTAGGTTTTTAAAGGATGTTTTAAATAAATGTACTCCTTTGAATCCCAACATAATATCACATACTATGGTGGTCTTCCTGGCAAACAAACAATTAGGAGATTTCATGTCTTCAAATCACACACTTTCGATATAAAGTCGGTGTCATGGACCCTATTTTCTTGTACAAAGTTGAAATCTCCAGAGCCCACTGGGTTATAGGATGGTGAGTAATATAATGCACTCGAATGTCTTCATCTCTCGGTGTCTGTTCATAAGATGACTAGTTTAAATATAATAGCTTCGTGATTTGGAGAAATAAATCCTCCTTCTTTACACAAAGTGTATATTTTTTTGGGTAGTTTAGTTCATTCTGAAGCTTGTGTACATTTACGGATCTGGTTAATATTATTACATAATTATATGCCAATTATGCACTTTTATCTCTCAAAAGGTCCTGATTGTAGCATCGACATCGACGACTGTGTTCCAGAGCCATGTGACAATGGTGGAACGTGTCAAGACAGTTTGAATACTTTTCTTTGTCACTGTCCTCCGAACTTTGAGGGCCCTCGCTGTGAAAATGAGAGGGACCCTTGCGGAGGTGACCCATGCATCAATGGTGGGACCTGCGTGAAGTCAGGGTGGGACTATGACTGCATTTGTCCGACAGGTGAGATTATGTTACTAAATTTGGTCAATGCCCGAAATGTGTTCAAATGTAATGAAAGCCACGATAATGCTTACTGAATATGGAGGCAGGACTAGAATGTAAACTAGAAACTTGCGAACGTCTGCGGCATGGAATATAGTGCTAGTTTCCTCCCTATTTGATGTAAGTGGCTGAGTTGGTAAAATTGCCTCACATGCTATTGGGAGCACATTAGATCTATTTCAATGATTGATGAAGGTTAATATCTCCGTTTATTGTAAATTTACTGGAAATACTGAAGGAGATGTGGACTTGTCGATGCAAATTGTAGACTGCTTCGGAGATGTTAGGTCTCAACGAAAATTGTTAAATATGTCTGTATTTTTCATGGTTTCAGTCTTCGCAGGTAAAAACTGTAGCACACAACTAAGTTCTTGCTACGAAAATTCATGTATTAATGGGTACTGTGCAAAAGTTGAAGATGGAAGCTACAGATGTCTGTGTTACGGTGGTTTTACTGGAGAGTATTGCGATATCACTATTGACTTTTGTGCTGACGTAGACTGTAAAAATGGAGGAACTTGTATCCAGACAGAAGAAGGTGCTTTTTGCATGTGTCCACCACAATTTGCAGGTAACTTTCCGGTTTTTTTTGTGCACCATAGACCAGCAGATTGTAAAATGAGAGAGCTATCACAAAGTTGCGTATTTCTTGCTGTCTTAGTGCTTAACCTTTTCTTTAAAATGAGCAAGAAACCTCCCTAAAATTTCCAGGAGAGAAAAGAACTTCATTGGGCTTGAGACTGTTCATCCATCAGATAACTGTGTGTATGCAAAAATATACTAATTACAAATGATACCCCACGTCGTCATTAATGTGGTCGAGGCAACACGCTATGAACGCATTTGCACACAGTTGCAGGATATGTGTTCCATGGTTATTTGTGGTTGCCTAATGAAAGCTGATGAATCTCATTTGCTACCAAACTGTCTTTTTTATCAAGCATTTACCAAAATGTTTCAATCGTAAAGTATGAACCACTCCATCGTCATTGCATCCCTGGATAACTTTGTGTAAGTTTTGAGTCTTTGACAAACTGTCTTCGTTTGGTTTTTCTCAGGATACTACGAAACTTGTGCACCGCTAGATTCATGTTTTTTCACTCCTTGTGCCAATGGTGGAGTCTGCTATCTTAATGATAATTTGACCTCAGAGTGTTTATGTGCAGCAGGGTACAGGTAGGTTTACAGTTAATACGGTAGACAGGAGGGGCAAGGTGATTGTAACCTTTTTGGATGCTAGCCTATGAGACAAAATACTGCAAATCATAGATGTTCCTTTTGGTTAAACTGGAATGATAAGCCTATTTATAAAAAAAAAATATCTGGCTTTCTTTCTTGTTTGATAACCCGTCGTTTACCTTAGTTTCTCCTTTATACAATTCCACAGCAAATTGGTTGATAATATAAAGACGATGCAAAACGGAAACAAGTTACAGAATTCATCTCCTCCAGCGCGGAAGGAATTGTTGCATCACTTCATGCCCCAGACATATAAAGTTCTCCCCAGTTTTGTTTACTTATCGTCTTGAGCACTTCTTCTTGCAAGCAAATGTTCATATTTTAATTGCCAAGGCGTCGGTCTGATGAAGAAGCTACTGTGTGTGGTTTAATACTGCATCCTCTTGCAATATGATCACTCTGTGTATGCTCTGCTATGCGGGCTTCACTAACCTAACCATTTACGAGGAGTTCGTGATATACATTGGCTGAAACATTTTACCTATCATCTAAATTGGACCTTTGATCTCAATCTTTGGCAACTGTCAAGAATTATGCCAAACTTTGTCATATTTTTTATTGAGTACATATCCTGTGGTATAAGGTCTTTTACCAACATCCTGACAGGGAGCTGATAGCTAAAATCCAATTTTAGGTTAGTTGGCTTGTGATCTATGACGTCATCAATAAAACATGCACAAGTTTTTATAGTCCGATACATAGTCACCAAATTAAAGGTTGATCGGACTCACAGTTCAGGAGCTGGACGCACACTTTTTGGCAAAATTTAGGGAAAAGACTACAGTGAAGGTAGGAAACATGACAAATATAGTTCGCCGAAGCATTTATGAAAATTCGTGCTCTCGTTTGTAGAGGTAACCGCTGTGAAGTTGACATCAACGAGTGCGCGAGTTCTCCGTGTTTGAATTCTGGCTCCTGTGAAGATAAAGTCAACAGCTACGAGTGTGTATGTATTTCACCCTTCATCGGAAAGAATTGCGAAACAAGTAAGTGCATTGAATTTCCTTCTAAATCCATCTTCGAAGAAGCTCTATCAGATCTGATGGGGAAGATGAAAGTTAAGTAGTTAACATAGTAACACCATAGGTATAGTGCAACCGCTAGCTGTTTGCAGAACAGAGTTGACACAACGTGATCTCGCAAGCAGCTGGTTAATGAATATTCAGTAGTGTCTACGATTGCCTACAGACGGACCTGTGGTACGTATATGGGAACAAAAAGTATTATTCACTGCCACTGTTTTCGTAAATACGAAACGTTTTATTTGATCTATTTTTCCCGAAAATAGTTCTTCTGGAGATGTTGAGGAACATGAAACACCGGATGTTCTTTGGCTGATTCAAATTTGTTGAGAAATATTGTGGTTTTCATGTGAAACTATCCCTTATTACTCTGATGTACCAGACGAATGTTGGAATCTTCAAAGTGTACATCCAGCGACAGATTTAGTTAACTACTTTTCAGTGCCCATGCGAGCCCTAAAAGAGCTTTTATGATCACTAGTCAACTGTTGATCTGTGTGGTTACTTTTTGTGATGATGCTACGAAATGCAGATGAGTGTAGGTGGAGTGTAATATGTCTTTTGAAGAATCCCCCCCCCCTTAGTCATATTTGAGGCAAGTCACATGCCTCTGTATGCCGCTGTAAAACCAAATTTACTGAGGAGGTCTACTAAGATCTGATGACAATGAAGGTTTTACAATGAACTTGAAAATTTTTGGCAACAGATCAGATATATCAATCACAATGGTTTCCTGTCCAGGCTGGAAGCACTTGCAACTTAAAACAAGCGTAAACAAAAGCATGCCTTCCTCGTATTCCTCATAGCATTAATTATTTAGTTTCAGTGAAAGGATTCTAATGTTTCAAACATAGGCGGGATTACGGGGGGGGAGGGGGGCACTTCCCCCACTTTTTTCCAGAACTTAGTTCTTTTACGTCTCAGTCTGGTTACTTTTGCTTCAGAAATACAAATTGGAACTGACAGAGCTACGCGAGTGATACTTAAAGATTAAGTTGTATAATGTTTAAACAGGTCATATACTGCATAGAAAACTAGATAAAAACCTATTCTTCGAATAAATGTCTCAACGCTGTTTTTTTTTTTTTCGGCGCGCTTCGCGCGCACCCGTTTTAAATATTATTTCAGGATTC
>JAAAJZ020644055.1:0-11263 GCA_010015985.2 Actinopyga echinites | reverse complement strand
CTTGAGATGGGGCCCAGTTATCCAAGTTTTCGAATGCAGCCATTACTCGATTGGTTAGGCTCGATCTTACGTATGATTTACTGTAGACTCAAGCACTATGAATAAAACTTAAGATCAAGCGTAACTCTTTGTGGAACAGGCCTTAAACAGTTTCGAAATAGACCTCGAAGTAAACATATGAGTTTATTTGATAATCTTGCATCAAAGATCATTGCCCGATCGATTGCTTCAAAAGTGCATGAATTGTGATTCCTTTATGTAGTAGAACAAACTCTTTTCCTAAATGAGCTTCGGGTCCCTAGGACTTATTTCCAACTCCCCTTAAACGTGGGTATTTTAAGTTTTAGACTCTCAGCACCCTTCATTTATTGCACTAACGAGCGAGCCGCAGTCTAATCGTGACTAGAAAAAGGCAAAGGTAAACGAAAATCAGATTCATAAGAAACAAACTGTACGTTATAGAATCTGAATTAGAATTAATTAGTGGGATACAACTGCAGATTGACTCAAATCTAAATTTTGACTTGTTGGACTGCCAGCAATTCCAAGAAAGGCGTCAGGCAAGCTGAAGGAAGGAGGAGGTAGAGTTGTCCATTGCCAGAGGCCCTGCCTATACCCCCCACTTAGTAGTTTTTTTTTTAATGGGGTATAGTAATAAAAATTAAACCTCCACCCACCCCGGGGCAGCAGTTACGTGTCAAGCCTAATGTCCTCCTCCCTCCTTTCAAAACCAAACAGACCAAACCACGACTTTAATATAGCCAACCAGTATGAATGCTATTTAAAGAAAGATGACATTATCACGCATAACGGAGGTACTAAGTGCAGGCAGAAGGGCTTCAAGCTTTTTTGTTTCGTCTTCTTTTTGATCTTTGTTTTTGTTTGTTTTTATGCCAAAGTCGACGGATTCTGTCGCTTTTTGATTCACGTCAAGCCCATGCACTCAGTATTACTTCCAGAAATTCTCAGTTAATGTCTCAGTTAATGTCCATGGTTTTAAAAATGTCTCCTAACAGTCATGCCGGATGATGTGAATTCATGAAGAGGACATTATAACCCTTCCCAAGTTAGATTAGGGGAATCGTCTCTGCATTTTTCTACTTTTCTAAAAGCCCTGGAAAGCGTTGGCAATATACTGTGGGATAATGAATGCCGCTACAATACTAAATAGGCCTACCGTTAGTCTAAGAGCGTAGACTACTACAGTAAGCAAGTAAGGTGGGAATCACCAGTTGTCCCAGGAGACTCACATAAAGTTTGATTTCAATAGTCAGAAATGTCGGTTATCAGGCATCCTTTGGAAGGTGGTTATTGGAAAACTCATGTCTTTCAAAGAGGTTTCGTTCACGGGAAAAATAGGCCTATAGATCACTTTATAGGCTTTCCTGACAGATACTAATCAATAATGTATCGAGCATATCGCTATTTAATTGCTAGGTAACGATAGTCGACGTAGTTCCCTTGTTGACTTTATTCTATAAACTTATTTTATTTGGGGGGGGGGCAAGTGTAACGGTACTTAAAAAAGGGCTTCAGATCAGAACCTCTGATTTAGTCCCGTTTGACATCTGCAGAAGAGCTGTTATTCCGATCGTCCAAAGCGCCTAATTTACTCCAATGTATCTAGGTTATGCAAAGACATGCCAGCATTGTTACTTTACTTAAAAAAGTATATGTCTGCAGACTGTACTCTTCGACAGTTCGACTTAGTTGACATGTCATTAGTCCAAATCTCACAATATACATTTGATATTTTGCCAGTGTGGAAAAGAAGAGATTAAAGTTAACACCTTCTCAAAACATGTCGCAGGAGATTTTCTACAGTTTTAGTTCAAAATAAATGAGTCCGTCTGGTTACATCGAAAGGTAAAGGTGGCAAATTCAATTTCATAGTTTTGAATATTCACGTCTTGGACGACATTTGGTCCACAAGAGAGTGGTATGTCATCAACAAAAAGTAGATGATAGTTCTTTGGCGCTTCAGGAATTATTAGTATGGTTTACCATTGATGGTTGTGGTTCAGAATATAGTGTGGTAACAGCAAAAAGAGCACAAAACAGTGCAGTAATAGAAAAAAAGAATGGGGCTGTACAAAGAAAGTACCAGCAAGCCCAAGTCAACGTGAGAGGCAAACGATTGATTTCGCACGAAAGTGTAAATAGTAGTCAGTGTATGCGTCCTTGTTCGATATGGTAGTGTCATGTGATATAGTGCAGTATATTTGTAGTGCTATTTAACTAAATTGATAGCCGCCATTTTGTTCACAGATTGCAACAGTATGGTGCAATACCTCATTTGCAATTTTATCAGACGTCTGCCTTGCACACAGTCCCCTAGTTCCGTCTGATTTCCCTTACCTCCTTTTGATTGGATCATTCAGCTAACGTTATCATTTTTAGCCAATCAGAGTATCGTCCGATATCCCATAGTTTCCTTTCCCCAATCAGAGCGCCGGAGCTTTCTCGCAAGCATCCACACTCGTGTTGCAGACGTAGCCCACTAAACAACATGTAGTCATTGTTCATAGCCAATCAACGCGTTTGTTTCCAATAGAACCGGCCTATAAATTATACTCGATTTCTTTTACATGATTTAAAGAGAATTGGAATCAATGTTATAAAACGCGATTCTTTCCTTTGTGAATAGTATTCCTTTCTATAAAGTAGGGTGAAACCAGGGAGTTGTTAGGGACTCCCTGGTGAAACATAAACAATTGCGAGAAATGGAGGATAGGTATAAACTGTGGAACCAACGAGTAACGTTTTTTTACATTTGAGAACTGACGCAACTGCTATGCACAGTATGGATGTTGTCTAGATAAACCGTTCAGATGACCTTCTGTAACGTTTTCCCAAGCTTTTTTATTTGTAATTTCCACACATAAAATGTAATGAATATGTTGCAATATGACAAGAAACAATTTTAACCTACAGCATCCACAGTAAAACTTATCTAAAGAAAAAGTTCAATTTTATGTTTTTGTCCAAAAAGCCTGTCACACACTTATAGACCTTCTATTAACTTTTGGTAGTAATCGAGTTTAATTGTTTTCTATCATAACATCAGAAATGCTGTGAAGGCAGAAGTTGAACAGATCAGTGCCATTTGTAACTCTTGAGAAAGTTTCTTGGCATACAGTTTCAACTTTTGATTTTAGTTTTCTTTTGAAAATACCAAAAACGAAAGTATTTAAATGACTAAGTTCCGGAACCTAAGTTAAATTAAAGTAAAGAGTAATTAGATATTATTTAATGATCCTTTCGTGAAGTAAACGGTACTATCGAGCGCGACAACAACGAATGTTGATGTGTATGTGATGAAAAATAAAGCTTCTCCAATCATCGTATCCAAATCATTTACACCATAAATTAAATCAGGACCAACTATATAACTGAATGTGACAACAGACCTATTTTGCAAATCTCTAGGGATTTACGGAAGCTTTAATTTTAGGGAATGAATAAAAGGAGCTCGCTGCGGATCATAGGCTGGGAAGAAAGATGGAAAGGGGATAGATGTTTGGCTCAAGGCATAGTAAATTTACTTAGGTGTTCTTCTGGCGAATTTAGGATTTTCCAAAATACTGGCCTCGTAATGTAAGGGATCCAAATCAATGAGGAAAAAGATGGACGGTTGAGGCTGTGTCCCATTTGTGTTCACTTATCATCGTAAAATTACAATTTTTCAATGCTTGAATTTACCGTTGATTTTAGCACAAGGGATTTAAAGCTGCGATAGCTTTTCATGTTTCCTTTTGTAAGGATGTACGAAATGAAAGTCGGTGGTACCGTTCAGTCTTTTACAGCGCACTATCGTATAAGCTCATGTCATGGAGGCATTACTCTTCACTGTTTTGAATATCAGAAACTGCTTTCATGTTGTCCTACCATACCATGTGCGTCATAGGCATGGCACCAAAAGTAAAGGGAACTTTATTGTTCACAATGTGCTGTCGAAGTAGTTGCTGTTGTTTACCGAAAGGCTTATTCGAACTATAAAGTCTAATTTTAGATGTTTCGACAGATTGTCCAAATAATATTAAACCAAGTCAAACAGCCAATAGAACGTAAAAGTGTTTGTTTAGTATGAATGATCACATCGTAACTATGGTGTAATTCATTTATTCCGTGTAGTGACAACATTTGCTTGTAAATCATACACGAACTAAGGAACGTGAATTTGATAAGGATTCAAAAAACCGCTGCAGTGATGACTCACGCATATTGATGTCTTTTATGTTAATGGATCTTCGGAAGCTAGTGTCAGATGGTTTGGTAACAACGCCATAGATTCCTCGACTGAATACAAAAAAAAAAAAAAAATCAACCTAACCTGCAGTCTAGACCAGCGAGTTTTGGGAAGTTTTCAACCATATCCATAGGCACCTCAGATGTCTGCTATCTAACCAGGGACGTTTGACACCTTCTTGATATAACATCTTGGATCAGCCGACCATTTCAATGAATTAACACAGTGTAGAGTAATAGAAATTTATTGTAACACGGAGAACTTCTTCAAGAAGTTGTTAGATACGCTGAAAAAGTATTTTTGACCGTTCAATCACGGTAGTACTTTCATCATTCAGTGCTAGACTTGTATACAGACAACATAAAGCTCAAAGTGGTACGTTTTCCATTTCGCAGGCAACATCGATTACGGTACCGGCCTTTGCACTAGAGTCATTTGTTGTAGTACCTACTAATTCAGCCAGTTTAGAGCGAAGAACCGTGACATGACAGACCAATTATATGAAAGCTTGCAAGAACAGGAACAGGAAACGTTCGTTTATTTTTCGCCTTTCGACTTCGCCTGTTTGTACTATAAGAAAAAGCCTATTTAAGAAAACATTCAATTTGAAAGTGGTTGTCCTGGAATCGAGGCGACTCTCTGTATCGGAGAGAATGAAATGTCACTCTAACAGAGTGAAATTAGGACCGATCCAAGTTTAGATTGAAAAATGTAAACCGAATAAGAGTTATTATCACCCCATTTTGGCTGAATGATTTCGATCCATCCCCGATTTCACTCTTTTGGATTTAGAGAGAAGTATTTAGAAAGATATCTTAAGAAGCCAGCCAGAAATTTTGCAATTGAATTTCACTGAAGTGGAATGCATTTCACTCAAGTGAAATTAAATTCACCTACAAAAATTGAGTTACAACTTAAGTTGGATGCATTCTACTTAAGTGGACTGAATTCCAATTAAGTAAAATGCATTTCACTTTAGTTCAACTGAATTTCAAGTAAGTGAAATATATTTCAATCAAGTGAAACAGGCGGTCACCTAATTGGCATTCAGTTCTTATGTGGAAGAATACTTCACTTAAACGAATTCTATTTCCCCTTTCATCAATTTCACTTAAGTGAAAAACAGTTCCAATAAAAGTACATAAAAATCCCCTTAACTGAAAAAAATACAATCAAAGTGAAATATGGCCTAATGATTTCTATTCCATCTAAGTGAACCTGCATTTTACTTAAGTAGAATTCAACTTTATTTAAGCAGAATTGTGTACCTACTTGATGTTTACCCGTTTATTCTTTCAGGGAAAAGCGTATGACTTCAGAGTAGTTTACGCTCGATTCCTAGTAATTTACGTTAACAAACGTACATTAGGTGAGACTATCCTTGCGGTATGCATTTTTAGCGCAATAGCCCCAACGGATTAGCTTAAAGGCAATCACATTTCACATAAGTGAAATAGCATATTTTCTCAGTAAAATACAATTCCACTGAAGATAGACAGAACACGTAGCAATTCCACTGCAGTTAAACAGTGAACCAAAGTCAAATAGAATTAACCTCCAGTACAAACCAGTGAAAAGGTTTTGAAATTTAGCTTCAGTAAAATAAAAATCCACTTGAAGGCAGTAGAACCCTAATTGAGTGAAATGTATTCCACTTTAGTGAAATGTATTCTACTTAAGTGAACTGCATGCATTTTAAGTGAAATGGAATTCTACTTCAATGGAATGTATTTCATTTAAGTGGAGTTCAATTCTAGTTAAGTGAAATACGTTACGTAAATGGAATTAGGAGGAACATGTTAAGTCGGCTTGCCATCAAAGTCCAGGGTGACTTAACCCTTTATGGGATGGCCTGTGCCAGGGCTTCTCATGCGGTCTCGGTCTGTTTACTAGCGGAGCATGTGACCCACGGGCTAGCCTTATGGTTAGGGTTTAGGACTAGGGTAACCCAAAGGCAGCCCTCCGGTAGAGGGAGAAGCCCATGAAACTTTCCAGTATTAACTAAATTTTCTGCATTACAAGAAGTATTCGACTATCTTTGAATGACATTGGATGCATACTCACTAAGCTTATCACAAAATCCCAAACTTGGCCACTTTTGACAACTGCCTAACGGCTGATCGATTTTATGATGTACACTCGTATAGGGATGAGGTTTTTGGAACAATGATTCCATTTAACCTATCCATCACAGATTAAGAAATGGAAAACCTACGATGGGAAACGAGCCGAAAAAATGTTAATATTTCTGAAGACATTATAGTAATGTTTGAATTCATTCTATAGTGCAAAAGTAATTTGTTATAATGAGTTAATCTTTTAGATAGGGAAGGAGTTGAAAATTTTCAGCCGGAAGGTTTTTGTGATTTACGGAATGGGAGTGATCTTAAACGTAAGCACCACTTGTGATTCTGAGAACTGAATGTAAACCTGTCGACCCTCTTGATACATGGTATCAGGAGGGCAGTATAAACACCACAAAAATGGATCAGACGCGTAAACATAAGACATTTTAAGGTTATTGTTTGTAAAATGTTAAGTGCTGAATACAAGCGTTAGGAATCACTGCGAGCAGGATCGGTAGGACATCTATGTCTTAAAGATCGCGAATCCACTTCTCGTAGAAGTTGAACTCACGATAGCAGTATATAGCTAGGTTTCAATGGGACAATTCAACGGTGCTTATAGGCTATGACAAAGCAAAGGAACAATTTCATCACATATTCGAGCTGCGTAAAATATTATATATGTAACAGACTAGTCTTTTTTGCAACGTCACAGAAAGAAGTAGAAACAACAGTTTCTTCACTGATCTTTGGAAACAAAGCAAAGGCTGTGACTTTGCAACACTGACAGAATTATTTCTCATAGACATGTTAATGTGTGGACTTCGTGCCAATACCTATAGAGCTAATTCCCAGACAAGCCGGTGGTTAACGTGGACGTCACCACAACTATGACAAAAACTGTAGTAGACGTGGACGAGTCAACCATTTTGTATTCACCTGTCAGCCATCAGAGAATATCTGAAGGCTGACGTAGAAGAGAGTAAAACATGACTCATATTTTGCGCGCATACAACGTACAAATGTTAGATCAGATGATAGTGACAAGCAGCCCAGTAGAAATAATATGGGTAATGATGAGAAATCAAGGAAATGAGGTGCGAGGAACAGTCAGTTCGAGAGTAGACGGGGCTTGAAAACTAGTGTGAGTGGCAGAACCAACATGAATAGGCCGAAAAAGCGGGATCAAAGCAAAAGTCAAGTCCTAGAAGAAGATACAACCACCAACGACAGTCGGGAGAATAATCACAATTTTTGATAGACTATTTGGACTCAATTGTGAAAACAACAAAGGAACATGATCAGGTTATTGATCTGACTATGCAAGGTATCTCGAAAGAATGCAAAGATAAGTTCCAGTAGCATGGTTAAAATGTTTGCCAGGAGAAGTAAACTTAAAGTGAAAAGTGATAGTTTACTCAAAGTTCACTCACCACGTTAACCCACTTGCTCAAAGAGCAGCATTAAAGATAGAATTAAACAAAAAAGGAAGTAAATGGGGTAATGCTAAAACAAATCAAACCGACAAAATGGGTAAACAGCCTTGTAATACCTAAAAACAGTATAGCTGGTTGAAAGTGTGCAAAGATCATCGTGACTTAAATAAAAGACTGGAGAGGAAACAGTTCCCTATGAATCGATTAGAAAAGTAACATCCGTAACATATCTGGAGGTTGCTAAGTATTTTAAGGTCTTAGATGCATTATCGGATTATTGCCAACTAAAGCTAGATGAGGCTAGTTCAAACCTCTGCACCTCTAGTGCCCCTTTTGCTAGATATCGGATTCAAAGATTGTCTTTTGAAATAATTGTGGTACCAGAGATTTTTCAAAAGCGTATGACAAATCTCTGTTGGATATAAAATGTGTTCAAGTACGTATTGATGACATACATATTTATGGATGTGCAGTGGCTGAACATGATTTGTGTGAATTGTTAAAGATCTTAAACGAACAATATGCCACGTTGAATCAAAATAAGCATAAATTTAAAACGGTAGAATTTACTAACCTTGGTCAAATCCTATCAGAGGATGGTCTGAATTAATGTGATTAAAAAAGTGAAGAGCGACGCTGGAAATGCCTATTCCAGTAAATGTAGAAAGCCTCGGCAGGATCTTTGGCATGCCACATTATTTGAACAAATTCCTGCCAAATACGTCAGATGTGACAGTACCCAGTAGAACCACTCACAGAATCTGCTAAATGGCACCGGACTGAGTTTGATAAAAAAAAAATGCTTCAGCAAGCCTGAAAAATTATTGTGTGAAGCTCCAGTGTTGTAATGGAAAAACAGAGGTAAGATTATCAGTACAAGGTAATTCAAAAGGGTAAGACATAAGAGAGCTACCGATTTCAGGACGGTAAGCAAAGAGGACGTTATGCGCAGGGAAAAGCTACACTACGCATACGTGATAGTAAGAATGCTCCGTCCTGTTAATTTTCGGAACGGTTTTAAAATCAGGACAAAAACCCTGTGTGGCGTTCAGTTAGCGAGTCTTCCTGTAGCTTTACCGTGGTCCTGAAATCGAAAGCCCCATTTTATCTGGACGGGGATGTTGCGTCGGGTTCTATTAGCGCGCTGTCCTCTTTGCTTACCGTTCTAAAATCGAAAGCTCGCTATTGTTGCAGCAAAGACGGCCAATTTCATTAGCATTAGCCAGTTGCAGAATGAGGAAACAAATCATAGCCAAATTAGAAGAATTAGTGTCCATGGTTTAGAGTTGTAAAAGATGGCAAGACTATGCAGCTTTTCGAAAGGTGATTGTGGAGACAAACCAACGTCCTTTGGAGAAGATTATGAAATAACCCCATTATGAGGCTCCATTCCGATTGCACAGAGAATTTTAATATCATTACATGATTATGGATCCAATTTTTTGTACAAAAAGGACTCAGAGTTTGTCACAGCAGACAACTTCAGTCGTGTCTATCTTTACAGATTTTGGAATGTAAAGGTCCGTTAAATGTCAATGAGGTAAATGAGGCAACTCTCCGTACGGCAGAGTGAATTTGAGAAGCATCAAAATGGAGGCTGCAAATGATCCAGGCTAATCGGTACCTGCGTACACAGGGTGGGCAGAATATATTCATCACTACGCAGTGGAAGCAAAAGCTTACTGCACAGTTAGGGTTGAATTAAAAGTAGTTAATGGTGAACTGTCCAATAGTGCAGAGATCACTGTTCCTCAATCATTGAGAAAGGACGGGCTATCCAAGATAAATGAAGCTCACCACGTAAACTTTAAGGCAAAACTAGAGAGAGAGAGAGAGAGAAAGAGAGAGAGAGAGAGAGAGAGAGAGAGAGAGAGAGAGAGAGAGAGAGAGAGAGAGAGAGAGAGAGAGAGAGAGAGAGGAAGAGAGAGAGGAAGAGAGAGAGAGAGAGAGAGAAAGAAAAAGAGAGAGCTAGCAAGAATTTGTATTGGCAAAGGATGATGTTTCAGACAGAGAACATTCATCATAGCCATGTTCTCAGGACACGGTTATGTATTTTCATAATTGCAATACCTACACTAACCAATAGCCACGAGAACCAGTGCAGGAACATGAAATCCCAGATCAGGCTTGGGCAAAAGTGATCTCTTTCAATTCATGGTTATCAGTAGTGCGATATCGTGCACTACTATTCTAAATATCCTGAGATAGTAAAGCCAGGAAAAGATGCTACAGCACCCGTTGTTATTCAAGCACAGAAATCAAAGTTGAGTCCACATGGAAAGCCTCGTATTTGAATAACTTAAAATTGTCCATGTTATAATTCTTTGGGGTTCAAACAGTTTGTTGTAGACTTGGAATTTGAACATGTATCATCTTCTCCATTTTACCCTTGTTCAAATGGGTTAGTAGGGAAATATTGTTAAACTGATAATAAACAGGAAAATATGGTTACCAGCAAAAGTGGAAGACAAGGTGGGTTCAAGCCCCTTCGATATTATAACCAGTCTAAAGTTAGGTTAGAAGAAATAGAACACTTTTGGGCCATTCTCCTAATTAGTCTATTTAGCTCAGTTTTATGTCTGGTCACGCTGACGGAACCCATTCACACATTAATGACAATCCCTTCAAGGCAAGCAGGAAGGAATGAAATGGATAGAGAAGGTACCAAGTTGCTTCAAAGATTTTTCATTGTGCAACTAAACTCAAGTTGAGTATAAAACCAACCGTGGAATATATTTTTTACTGTAAGTTGCGGCATACATCTTGCTTTGTGGGAGAATTTTACTTGTTTTTCTTTCATTCTGTTGGGAGAAGATGGTGTTTGGGCGATGGAACTATTGTTTTAATGTCAAACTTGACAAAGAATAATTAATTTTTGTCAGAGCTGCTTACTTCGTGTCTATTTACGACACTGTCAGTTGGAAATCTTGATAACAACAATGAAATAACATGTTTATGGTGTTATTTTCCATTAGATCAAGTCCGATACATCAATGCCACTTATTCTAAGTTATCAGTAACGCTGATCAAAGACTACGGTAATAATGGTATGTTTTGAAGCAAAATAACATCAGCTTTGTAGATATATATATAAATTCAAGTTGCCAAAGAGCCCACGATATGTCCAAAGCGGGTGCTTAATATTAGGACTATTTCCGATTAAAACTCAACAGCTTATTCATAGGGGTTTTATCAGGAGTTTTACTCACTTGTTTGTCTACAGAGGACTTTGTCATGCCCCGTAGTCTGATTCTCATTCGTTCTTTTTCATGAAGTCGGCGTAAGTGCCCTTTTCATAAAGGAATGTAGAATATGTTGCTCACAGCAGTATCGAATGTCAAGAACAGGCATCGTTTGCTGTTTTATTACATCATGGGACAGAGTGGATCAACACCGAAAGTTTAACTCAATTTCAAATCTGACGGACACAGGACCCCTGTGCTGTGTGAAGTTCATCTAGACTCAAGCAAGCAGTGGCTGAAATTTCTTTTGGGGCGGGGGGGGGATGACAC
>JAAAJZ020642954.1:0-11265 GCA_010015985.2 Actinopyga echinites | reverse complement strand
ATTGCTTATGCGGAACATCACGCACAACGGCAGTAGGTTCCATTTTTAAAGTCTTTGGTATGACTCGACCTGGGAATTGAGCCCGGGCCTCCCGCGTAAAAAGCGGATGCTGATGTTCTACGTTGACAGTTACAATAACCTCTAAAACCTTTTTTAACTTTTTTCCCACTAGCTGAGACTTTAGGCGTCGCTTTTCTAAATTTAACTACAAAAAAGTGGGACCTACCGGTTGGAAGATTCGACGTTGGGGCTATACCACCTGAAAACACAGGAATGTATCAAAAGTGAATAACATTTGCCTATCATAAAATAAGTAGGAATGCACAATATCAGATATAGTAGTAGAGTTTGGCCCTCCAGACCCCTTTCCATTGAGATTTTTGAGCAATAATAGGCCCGAATCTAGCGTTTTTCAAAGGCGGCTTTTATTACGGGAGAAGGTACGAAAAATCTGCCCAAGAATTTGTTTTAAAGTAAACACTCTTAGACGAGATTTTCTGGCAACTGACAAACGGCGAAATTAGTGCACGAAGAAACATTTTTCATGGAATCATGCCCTACTGTGCAGTGTGAACAATCTGTAATCTCGTAATAGGGTAGCCAGTAATGATTATGTATCCGTCTAAATGGCCGAGAAACGGGGGAGGGGTAGGGGTGGAGGGTCGTCCTTCCCAAGGTAAATTATGGAAATGTTTTAGAATTGAACACCGTAAGATGCGATTTTGTGACATCTGCCAATCAAAGTTAGTGTACAAAAATATTTTTAATGAAAATCGCGCATTATTACGAAGTGCGACTACTCTGAAATTTCGTTATTGGTTAGCCAGTAATGACTACGTATCCTTCAATACGGCCAAGACGTTTGGAGCTCTCAGGAAAGTTTGAAAGTAAAACACAGCTAAGTTGGGTTTCCTGGCATCTAGCAAGCAAGATACGTACGTCTAAACAATCAAGAAACATGATGAAATTTAACACTGTGTGATACAACTTTATGGTATTTGACAATCAAGATAAGTGTACAAAAAATTGTTTTTTGAAATGGTTCATTGTTATGTCGTCTAACCGCTCTGCAATGTCGTTATTGGCTATACAGTAATGACCACCTATCCGTCAGTATACCTAGTAAGAAGCTCTTACCTTCCCAGGAAAATTTTGAAACTAAATACTGTCAGATACGATTTCCTGGCATCTTGCGGTAAGATAAGTACACAAAATTTGAATTGCAACCTACGGATTTTCCTAAAAAGGAATGTAGTGACGAAAGGGGGGGGGCTGAGGATGGGTAGCTCCTCATAGATCTGAGTCAAATTAATATTCATTCAAAATATAATATTAAAATAAAATGGTACTACTGTCATAGACTTTTGTCGAATACTCCCTTTAAAAAATATTTTCATTTGCATTCACAATTCAGCACAAGCACTTCGGCACCGAATGATGTTTTGATTTATAGATAATTCTATCAACTCCTCACAACTTTGCGAAACGAAAATCACAAGTATTCACATTGTTATTCTAACGTAGACTACGAAAATTTTGGGAAAGCACGTGCCTGCTTTCATTTCTATAAAAAGTACGATGCCGCTGATAAACCTAGATAACTTTGTTTATGGGTTTCTGTATGAGTAGTGATCGTTGAAACCTTAACATACATATTTAACAAAGATGATTTTAAAGGAGCTTTCCTTGGCTTTCATTAAATGGTGTTTGAGCGTCCTAACAGGATCATGGCGGTCAAAACGTAGAGTACAAAAGGATCCCCAACAGAGAGCATCACAATCGGAAATTTTACAGGTAGCAAACCACGAGCTCATTATGAGTCTTACCCCACACAATCAGCAGGTAGTTGTCTTCTGTCTTGTTTTTCTATTCTAACAAAGTTCATATAAAACGTTCATCTGTTTGTACCTTTTTTCAATATTTTCTTGGTTATAATTAATATACGCTTATATTTTTGGCATTTGGCATTTAGCCGGACTAAGTCCCCAAGCCCCCACCTATCGAGGTCTAGTGCATGGGGAATTAGCCCTTGATGAGATAATGTAAATTATGTTCAGGGCATAAGGTGTGGCTGTATCAAATCAAAAATAACTTTAAAAAAAAAAAATAGGTTGTTTATCAAAAAAAAAAAAAAAAAGATACCCGGCATGACAACGCTAACTTACTGAATATCGGAATGAAATGTGCTAGTTATCAAAATGAAAAACCACGATTTACAACGATTCATTTTACCTCCACAGCGTACACCTGCGTCTTCGAAATTACTACAATCGTGATTACCCCATCCACCGTGGCTGCAATCTTCAAGTCTTGATTCAAATCCGCTGCACACAAGGTTTTCTAACCATATTTGACCGTTGCCATTCTGAAAGCCATAATATAAAGCGTCTGCATCACCTGCAAAGCCCAGCTCTCTGCAGACTACTTGAGCATCACTGCCACCCCAAAGGTCGTCACAAATTGTTCCCCAGATTCCATCATGGAGGATTTCGACTCGTCCTTCGTTTGACGAACTGCCTCCAATAAGTCGTAGAGCTAAACGAAGCAAATTTAACTTCGATTTAGTTAACTTACTCTAAACCCCTAATATCTGTTAGATGTTCACATTATCAATGATGTGAATATCTTTAGCACTATTACCAGTGGTGTCAAAAAGTAGCCGTCTTTTTAAAATGTCTAGATAATGTTCTAAATAAATTGTTACATTACAATAACGTTGCCTAATTACGAATTATTTTCACAACATTTATTATATTACAGCATTTGATAATTATTCTGAGGATACACATGAAGCAATAAAGGAAATTAAGATAACGGCGAGTTAAGCGAAAAAGATTATAACGGCGGACACCCGACACAATGTCAGATAACATGGTAATTGGTTCTGATAAACGTTTTACACTAGCAGCCTGGTTGAAAAGAAATTAAATATCCCATCTACCTTATGATAAAAAGGAAAGACGTTTTGGAAAACAATTAGTCTTAACAGTTATCAAGTTATTTACTGGCGTGTCCTCTATTACCATAAATTTACCCAAGAATTACGTTGTCTGTCACTTGTCGTATAAGCGACTTTTTGAAAGAGTTAAGCTTATATAAGTTTCACAGGCTTTAAACTGATCATGGTTGGTTTTAGTGAATATTCCTTTCATATTATGCACATTCTGAGTGCTACACATATTTAAACGATCAAAGGGCCGTCGCTGTTATAGGACAGCCTGTTGTTTACAAAATTCTCTACAAAGACATTGTACTGAGTCAAGAAGAAACTTGTTTTTCTATGTTTCAAAAGACGAAGACACATCGAGGTTTTCATTTTAGTTGCAACAGTGTTCCTTGAACACATATTACCATCTGCAAATAAGTAATCTAGGAAATGAAGAAGATTTCAAAATTCCATTTTGCAATATAACCACAATAAAAATATACGTTTTACTTAATTCCATTAGTTTTAATGACAATCACAGTATCTTGCTGGATTATGAGAGCTCTGAGGTATTTTAGTCTCTGTATGCACATGCAGAAAGATAGAAAAACTACACCGTCAGCCGAGGAAGAAAAATGTCTACTCCAGTCAAAAGACGATATGGTGTTTTTGAAGCATTGACGACTAGAGTATATATGCAAAATACCATATAAGTTCCAATAGAGCCTCTTGGTAATTACTGAGCACTGATTTTGGTGAAAGTACCTGACCAAATTCGGTAGGCCAAAATACTGTTTATGTATGATTAATGCCCTACATGCAGACCACAAAGAGTTGTTAGTAGGAGTTTGGTGAAGGAGAAGCACGAAGTGAAGAAACACCGATCAGAATTAACTGTTTGGTAAACAATGCAGAAAATTTTGGTTTTGCAAAAATTATAGCGCCCTGTGTAATTTGTCCAGATATTAATAGTATTGAAATGGTCTTTCATTTTATTCTTATCTTTTCATTGAAAGTTCCCACATTTTGAGAAAAGAAAGTTAGAGTAAATGATTCCGACTTACTTCTGAGACTGTTTGTGAAACTTGGAACTGCAAATGAAGTACATTAACGGCATAAAATTGACACAACATATTCACTAAGAACTAAACGGATAGTTACGTAGTTTACGATTCTAGAGCTCTATTTAACAAGCTGTCATAAGAATTTCAATAAACTGCAATAGTACCCAACGTGATAAGAAGGTAGGGGTATAGACTTTACCAACTGACAAAAGCCTCTCATTCGGTAATATTGTGTATCGATACAAAATAAAAAAA
The DNA here is from genome assembly GCA_010015985.2 of Actinopyga echinites. Lineage (NCBI taxonomy): Eukaryota > Metazoa > Echinodermata > Holothuroidea > Aspidochirotida > Holothuriidae > Actinopyga > Actinopyga echinites. The sequence goes on along the minus strand of JAAAJZ020642954.1, from coordinate 7,020 downwards.
AAGTGTTCACATTAAAAGTAATCTTTCACGACTGTGACTGATACATGAATATTAATCCTATTGGAAACACTGCAGTTACATCTATTTAAATCATATTTTTCTGTTTTGTTCAGTGTGGTCGCTTATCAAGACAAACAACAGTTGAAAACTTTTTGGTAAGTCATGTAACTTGTGGATGTCCGAAAAATAAGCTCCCCTTCCGAGGGTGGTAAAATCGATTTTGTAACGTTTGCAAGACTTCATCAAAAACTACTGTCTACCAACTAGTTTCCTAATGCATACTTCCTTCCGTAGCTGTATGTCTGATTTAAATCGAATAACACGGTAATATTCACTACATTTACGTCTTTAAAAAGTTATAAATAATTTGAGATTAGTCCCGTGCAAGGACAAGAGAGGAACATATTTATTGGGTAAAGTTCGTAAATACCTTCGCAGCGAACACCTGCATCGTCAAAATGATCACAGTTGTGAATACCCCAGCCACGACTTCCACAATCTTCAAGTCTCTCCTCTGATCCTGTACAGTACACATTGTCCAACCATATCGGACCAGTGCCTGGTCCAAATGAAGCGTAAAGTAGAGCTTCTCCGTTGCCACCGTATCCTAGTTGCCTGCAAACAACTTGGGCATCATTGCTACTCCAGTAATCGTCACAAACTGTTCCCCAAGTTTCATTGTAAAATATTTCGACTCGACCTTCGTTTTCTCTCATTCCACCGACAAGACGAACTAGATCAAGGTAAGATCAATTATAAACGGAACAACAATCAACAAAAAATTTGAGAAGAAGAATTACGTACATAACTTGTATCTCGACGAAAATGTTACAGCAACGCTAAGGGAATTTTGGAATGTTAATATTTTAATTGCCTCTGGATTTTTGTTAGTACACACTGTTGCAAATTCGTTGTTAAAATGAACCTACAATCGGTCCCAAGTCTTCCTATTAGCAGGCGGGTGTTTTTAAAACTGAGCTAAGGTCTGCAGCAGCACGTTACACTGATGAGGAACCAACTAGTTTTTTTCTTTACATTTCATCCTTTTATTGCACCACTCTACAACACTAGCTGTACTTGTATTTTAACAATATGTACATTTACGATTGATATGCAGTTGTAAAGTATGTACGTTACCCTCATTAAATACTCACTTGTAGGCGGCGGCCTTGTATCTGTGGGAAAGAACAAACACGTTTGGATAATTTAACAATTTATACTCTTGTGTTACAATTACTTCAATCATTCAGTCGGTTGCAAGTAACTGACTTACATAATAAATAGTGGAACTAATATTTCTACTAAATGAGTGGACTACTTGGAAACTTTTGGGCCATTTTATCTTCGTAACACCTTCTTTACCTACGTGTAACCCAAGTAACACCTAAATTCCTTTTAGGCGACTTCATTTTAAGTGCACCATTGTATGGTAATGTGGTGTCTCCATTTAAAGGTATGAGTAAAACTCAGAAACTAAGACTCCTTTAAATGGTAACAAGATGTTAAGATCGTTTTTACCTTTTTAGGAAAAGGGTCACGCAGTGTAGTTGATGTTGCGATTATTGCATGTTACACGTAGAGCATGATGCATCAAAATGATAATTTCTTTTGTATCAAAATAACAGAAATGTGCCTCCAGGTTTGGATGGTTTCGTGATTTTATTCCGCAGTCCTTAATGTAAGTGGAATAGGCCAAATCAAGATTTAAATCATTCATGAATGAAGAGGAGTTACCTATTGCTTTAACTTCTACTCGGAATCCTCGACTAGTGTTTGAAAGGTCACTAGTGAATCGCATCCACATACTTCTTATATTCAACACTTGATCCCCAGGCACGGTGGTACCGGTCACTTTCACAATAGAAGAACTGAAACTAGGTTCCTTCCCAGACCCTACTGAGACGTAGTCCCAATCCTCCTCAAGACTGACGTCTAAAAATCTCACAGAGAATCCAAAGTTTTCCTCAGCTTCAAAATTCCATACCTCATCCGCTTCGATTGGGTAATCTTCTGGATAATTCATCGACTCAACTGTGATAGTTTCATTTTCTTTTAAAGTGAAAGTATCCCCTGCAATGTTCAGTGACAAAAGTTTAAAAGCAAATTATGAAATAATCACCATTAAATTTAACTAAGTTTATATTTTTTGTAACAATATCAATGTTCTCCGTAATGTGTTTAGCTGTTAAAGTATCAAATCTCGTTTTCCTTATTTATTTTGGTATTTTCCAAACAAGTTGATTGGCATGTTTCTTCTGATCATCCGTACATTTCACCAAACAAGAATTTGTCTAAAATTACTGTTTAGTGTATTTTGCATGGATGTCAATTCAAATTGGATGGTGTGAGTGTGTGTTGTGGGGAGGGGGGCAAATACACGACTGACTGAAAGGTTGGCATAGCCAAAGCTGCCATCGAAGAGAAATGAATGCAGCCCTTTGCGCAAGCAATTTGAACAAATGGGTCCTCCCTTGGGATCCAAGGCAGCGGTTCCGTAGAAGGACTAGCAGCGACGCCCGGAAACTCTGGGGTATTTACAGAATTGTTGGCTTGATAATACAGCACTTAGGTATCTTCGAATTGTACTGAATGCGCAAAAGATGCCAGATAAATCACGGGTTTTCCATTTAGTATGATCTCCTGACTAACGACCACGGACCTACAGGGAGGATAGTGGGGTGCAAACCCTTAAGTTTCCTCCTTCACCTAAGAGCGAAAAATGTTCGTTTATTAACTAATTTTTAGCTAATTGCTTATTATTATGGACATTTCAGCATGTAAAATTAAATAAAACATTGGAAAATTCCTTAACAAGTTTAATTTCGGGGTGCTTCGTGAGCATAATTTTAATTAGGTGTTTCAAAATGAGTCCCTGTAGGACAGTTTCGTCAATGTATTGTTCAACAGCCTCCGGAAACGCTCATTTTTATCTGTACTTCCCTCAGTTATACCTAATGAATCATCAACCGGCATTCGTATTGGTGATTCCGTGTGAATTTTGGAATTTTATCACCACTTCTATATAAAAAGATCAGGTGGAATATTACAAAAATGCCTTAATGTTTAAATCAGGTGGTCTGTAGGGCAGCGTGGATAAAATGGTAGTTCCAAAGCCACAGAAAATTCCTACCATCTTATGTCCTTCGCTCCCAAAGTCTACCGAATCATCAACTAGCCGGATGCAAGCCAGTCCTAGTTACGTTGTTAAAAAGATGTCAAATTGTAACTTTAGTAGTCTGTTCAGTAGGCATTCAAATTAATTTGAAGGAAGTCCAATGCGTCATTCTGAATGCAAATAATTTCAACGTACCAAAAAGGTTTGCCCTTCGGAACGCCACCCTGGAAAACACAATAGGTTTTGGACATCAACAGGCCAACGTCCTTTAGGTCTTCAGTTTATGCTAATGATATCTTTTCTTTTCATATCATCCAGCTTACTCTAGCATTACAACTTCAATCAATCGCCACTCCAATCAAAGTTATTTTCCGACAAAACATTGAGGGATTTTAACGAACGCCCAGTTATTAAAGATTGCACGCCAGCGTTTGTTCAGTTTCTGTTGAACTGAGGTCATTTGATCTCAATATACCTTAACTCAGAGGCCTACATCGGAAACGTCTGTCTTTTATATGTAACTCGGGCCTTGTTTATTTTTTAGACAATACTTTTGTTCACCGAAACGTGAGAGGGACGGTCGCCACTGCGGTTATTCTTTAATCCGATAATTCCTGTTTTAGAAATTTGCCATTAAAATTTCAATTAGAAAACAATCTTTCTGTTAAATCCACCTATTGTTGGAGCACTTTATGTTAAATTACGACAACGTTAAGTGAAATAGGAGGGGAGGGAAACAACACGAACAATAACCCTCATTTAATATCGAACTCCATTGAAAGGACCAACAAGTCGTTAAAAACTAAAATAAACATGTCACTGCTTAAGAAGACAAGATTATTCAGTCCATCGACTAACTTGCTTTCTTGAAAATCCAACGACTTATGATAGTTGGGTACTCAAACAATGCATGAGGATACTTTGTGAAATAGAGGTTTAAATAATTCATTCTGTATTTTTTATAATTTTTTTCATCATTTTTCCTTATGAAACCTAAATGTCTTTTAAAAGACTGAAGGAAAACTTTTTGTATGGGAAGAAAATAGCTACGTATATCCTTTGAGATTGTAAACAAAGATGCGTCGAAATGATGCAACAATGTTAAGCTTTTTTCAATAACCCTCACATTTTGAACTCATAATGCTTTTCCCGAAAAATTCTAAAGAAAAAGTCTAAAGAATACCACATGACACACAAAATGCCTGAATTAGATCTCCCATGGTGGATCAGACGTTAGTCAATAATGGCTGCTTTCGAAACAAAAATGTTAATAGTTAAGAATTTACAACATGAAATAATTTCATATTTATTATACTTTCAATTTTCTCTTTCCCTAATTGATCAAAGATGATGAGTCTGAAAATCAAAATACATTGAACACTCCTGCTGTGTGTGTTAGTCTTTTGTTACCCCAAATAAATTGCTTTGAGTGGTTAATTAGGTACAAAACGTGTCAAGTATATTACTTACGTATTCCAATACCATCAACTGCTGTTACTTTAACAAAAAATCCCCTTTTTGTTGTGTAACGGTAACGTGACGAAAACCTCAACCAGATGTTACTGGAACGTAAAAGAAAAGTTTTGTTGAGTTGGCCAGAGAAGTCCTTGATATCTGCAACGAAATTTCTGTTGACGACAGTTCCAACTCCTAACTGAAGGTCACTTAAGACGCCTATATTGACATCAAGCACCTCAAACTGGACACCGAATCCACGAGGGGCAGAAAACATCCATATTCCACTTTTGAATTCGGGAAGGCTCTTGGGATATCCGGGAGATATAATAGTTACTGGTGTATCAGGTAACACTGCAATGTAGAGATCATTTCAATTGTGTAATTTGATTTGCATAACATTAACACAGTCTTGAGCACATGTCTGTTAGCTGCTGGTTACGTTCAGTGGTTATCTGAATCTTAATATGTTTGTGTAGTACACACTCTTTATATAATGTGGGGGAAACTAGTCAATCAGAAAGGCTCACGAAACCTGTCAACTGTCATTACAACACTGTGATTTAACACTGAATGGTCTTAACCCCAGAGATGGGTGTTGATCAGACCTCAACCTGATATTGGATAATCGTATTATGCCGATATGGACCAAAGTCTTGGGGATGAAAATCATATGACTCCACACAAAGCTAATGGTAGCTTCGTTTATTGCATACGTTGTTTAATGTACCCTGACGTGGGAAGTGCCCTGACTGGCTAGACACTTGCCATACACGTTTTGATTAAAGAAAAAGCAGGATATGACTAAAATAGTTCTAGATTGGTAAAAACTGACAGGTCTAAGTAAGTTACAAGTACTTTTTTGGTAATCGGTTCAGCGAAAAGAAGATTTAATAATGCAGCAAAGGTCACAAATCAGTATTGCAAATCTTTAATCTTGCAGGTCTTAAATATAGGAGAGAAATAACTTACGAGATGGCATTTCTGTTGTAACAAAACCATCTGAAATAAAAAGAGTTATCACGGTCATTACAGTTCTTTGATGTTTGGAATGCTCAAGTTTTTTTTTTATATCGGACACTGGAAACAGGAACTGTACTTTTTGTTTGAACCATAACGATCGTTTCTCTCTCGACCAATGAATCGTCTACTCAATCTACTCGGACTCAGATTATTTTCAACCTTTGTTATCGTTTCGGTGACAACGTTAACACTAAACTAGGAATATCACAATGTGCTCAACAATTTTCTTGATATTAGAAACAGGGAAGAAATAACTTACGAGGTGGCATTTGCGTTGTCACAGAATCATCTGAAATAAACGTATAAGAGTTGCCATTGTATTTCTATTCAGTGAGTGCAAGAGCATACACAGGGACAGACTAAGAGTGTGGGGACCCCGGGGCACGCAATTGTGTGTGTGTGTGGGGGGGGGCTGTAGTGTAGCTTAGAAACGCTAAGCACAGTACTGAAACACCCAAGGTGTATATTATTCCCAAACGGACAGTTAGGATTCTCTAAATGTGGGGGCCCCAAAATGTTGGGGGCCCGGGACACGTGTCCCTGTTGCCCTGCCCTTAATCCACTAGTGAGCATACATTTGTTTCGATGTTTTGAATGCTCAAGTATTTCGTATCAGGTACTGGAAACAGGAGCTATTCATTTTTCTGCAAAACGATGAGTAGTAACGCACGTTTTTCTCTCGACCAATGGTGTGGGGGAACCTTCTAGTGTATCTAATCGCACTCAGGTTATTTTCAACCTGTGTTACCGTTTCAGTTATAACATTTAATACTAAACGTGGAATATTACATTGTGCTTAACAGTTTTCTTGACATTAACAATCGATTAAGACATTACTAACGAGATGGCATTTCTGGTGTCACAAAATCATCTGTAATAAATGTGTAAGAGTTATCATAGTATTCCCATTCAGTGAGTGCAAGAGCATAAACTTCTTTTGATGTTTTGAATGCTTACGTATATCGTATCGGACACTGGAAACAGGAGCCATTTCTTTTTGTTTGGAAACGACCAACCATACCTTTCGTATATCTATCGACCAATGGTGTGGGGAATCGTTTAGGCAATCTAATCGCACTCAGATTTTTCGCAACCTGTGTTATCGCGTCGGTGAAAACGTTAACACTAAACTAGGAATATTACATTGTGCTTAACAACATTCTTGATATTAAAAACAGGGAAGAAAGAACTTACGAGATGGCACTTGTGATGTCACAGAATCATCTGCAATAAAGGTATAAGAGTTGCCATTGTATTTCTGTTCAGTGAGTGCAAGAGCATACATTTCTCTTGATGTTTTGAATGCTCAAGTATTTCGTATCAGGCACTGGAACAGTAGGAGAGCTGACTTCGTGACCTCGCCGAATTTTAAGAAACGCGCATATAATTAAATTCAAATGACAGCGCCAAAGAGCTGCAGTACACAT
>JAAAJZ020641847.1:0-11269 GCA_010015985.2 Actinopyga echinites | reverse complement strand
ACAGAGGAGTAAAAACTATTGGAGTGTCGCCCTAGCAACCTATTCCCATCGTAATATGTACAGGTAAGATAAATCTACAACCAGGGCTGGTAGAAACGTTTATTTCCTGGGAAGGAGGTTAACTTTCCCACAATTTCTTGCATATTTTCACATACAAAAAAGCCTTATTTCCCTTCAGTTTACCCAAATTTCCCTGGAATGAGCCTCCCAGCTTCCCAACTTTTTCTGCCCATGGTGTCTTTATTGTGCCACCCAGCAAACCAGCCAGTGCATACCTTCAGACTTAACCCAGGTGACTAAAGTCTAAGTAACCAAACAGTACTACTGTAATGAAGAATATTGAATTCAAATTTAAGCTTAGAGATTTCAAAGTTACAGTACTACTGTACATGGTGACCCTGAAAATTTCTCAGGCAACCTACATACGTGTACTTGAGTGTACTGTACATGTCTGTGTCTTGACCTTAAGTTTGAGCTATAATGATATGGGTAGCATTGTATGATATGAGGTTATGATTTCATAGCCTTTACTTCCTGTCATATGATGGTGTATTGTTTGTCCCTTCAAGGTGCTTTTGGATTTCAGCTTGTCATTATTGGAAGTTACAGTAACTCCACATACACTTGTTTCCTTGAGTGTATGTCCTGAGCTATGTGCATCTTACTGTATGTTTGATGTACCATAGAGTTCTAGTATTGATTCCTTCTCCCAGCTTTGTAGCCAGCCTCCTTTGCACTCGCTACCAACTTTTTCCTTCTTGATGTTGTATGCTTTGCAATTTAGAAATGATTTTTTTTGGGAGGGGGAATATGAAAACTTGATAATTATATGATGATTTCATATAGTTTCAATACAAATACAATGCCATAGTTATTATCACTGTCATACAATAGCAGGGAGTTGCATTTGACAAATAGCTTTACTGAACACACAATGTAAGCACCACACACACACACATGCAATGCCTATGACCATGGAGTTGCTATTTGGCAAGTAAAGTGAGCCACAACTAGAAAAAAGGCCGTGGCCGGCTCGACTTGAACCATTTGGTTGGAAACTGGGCCTTTAAACCTCATCTAACTAACTTGACAAATAAATAGCAACTCCCTCCCTGGTCATAGCCATTGCTTAATGTGTGTGTAGTGTTTGCATATGTGACATGTGTACAGTATAGTAAAAAGCATTTCATTACCCACAGAAGATGATATGCTGGCATAATTGCTGCTGCTATCAAAGTTTATACCTACTAGATACTGCTTGAAAGTTGTGTTGATTTAAATGCAGGTAGCACAAATTTTGGATTTTGATGTCAGTGTCAAAAATACTACACTTATGAATAGGCTTTTATCATTGTTAACCTCCATACCTGTCTGCAATATCTCACAAAGGATACAGTGTGATGTAGATTTGGTATGTGTATAGAAGCAGCACTATTATAAGCAAGTCAGTATGAGTTTGAGTCTTGAGTAAAGTCATTGAATCAAGTCAGTGGACTTATCAGTTTCAAGTCACATCAAGTCATTGTATTTTGTGCTGAGCTTTTTCATTCATTGAAGCCCTCATCTGCAATTCTAGAAATTATAAATTTTGACTTCTGGCTTTGTGCCTTCTAATTAAAGGGAAAATGCAGTCACCTCAAATTGAGTTAGTATACCCCGGTATTCTAATTCATAAAATGGCTCTATTTAATCATGTGACAACATTTTTGTCACTGAAACGATGAATTTTGCACCATAACTCTAACTCCATCATGCAGTTTTTATGTTGTGAAACATGAAAAATGCTTGAGCAAAGAATAAAAGGAGAATTGCAGGATTTTGATGTTGTTTCAAAATAAACTTGGGGTGACTCCCTTTAAGGGTTGTAACATGCAAAATTCCATTCTTTGAAAATACATTCCAATGGTATGTCATAGTTTTCAGTATTTTCCATTTGCAAGATTTTGATGATGATTCAAAATAATCTTGGGGCAACTCCCTTTACGGTTCATTACATGCAAAGTTCTGTCCCCTAAAAATGCATTCCAATGGTAGTTATAGTGTTTCTTGGGTCATACCTGTTCTTCAGGCCTCAGTATTTTCAATATCTTGAGTAGCCTATTTATGAGTGGGTGGGACTTCATGTGAAATTCTCTCTGATGCCATATTTGCTATGCTGTTTTGGGTTTAATAGTTTGTTTCATGTTTGCATGATATTGTTAAATGGGTAGAATGTTTCCAGGTTTCTTTTCGATCTCATTAGTATTGGGGGGGGGGGGGGGGGGGGGATTTTAAACCACAGTTAAATAGTGTTTCAAGAGCTGCCTGAGTGGGCTCAACACATGTGAAGGGGCTATGAGGATATGAAAAAAATGCCAGGCTACATAGTACTAAGCAGTATGTAGACATTTGGAATCAGCCACAGGTGTTACAGGCCTTATGGAGTTTGTACTGTGTGGGTGGAACTTTTATGTTGACAGCAATGCAGATGACAGCAAAGCTACTTGAAAAATACAGAATGACAAAAATACTTGAGAATAGGTCTGTATTTACACCCACTTAGGGTTGTGTACTCTTACTCCTTACTAACCACAGTAAAAATTTTTGAGCATAGCAGCTGCTATTGCCAGGGTTTCATATACAGTAGTAGGCCCATGCCTACCTGTATGTTCAGGGATAAGTTTATACCTCTTGCCTGGTGTAGCCTACATTTCCTGTACATGAATTTATATGGAGCAAGGTTCAGTAAAGCCTAATTGTAGAGAACCCAGAACCAAGCAGCCATTGAACACTCATTCAAAATGTATACTGGAAGGGAGCCAATAAATGCAAGTTGTAGGTGTTTATAGCAATGTTTGTACTGTTTGGTTCCCTGCCAATCATATTTCATTTTGAAAGGTAGTGAATAGTTCTTCTTAGAAATTATGCAGTTTAATAATTTCTTGTGATATTCAGTGTCTGTGGCATGGAGTAGAGTTAAAGTAAACTGAGAAGATATTTGATACAGTAGGTTCAATGACTGGTACATGTATCTCCAAGTATCGTATTCATACTGTAGTCGAGTTTTATTAGCAGCCCATTTTCCAGTCCAAAATACCAAAACACTAATTTGAGAGTACCTTGAAAGTCTTGTGAAGATTCCATGAAATAAACTGTGGAATTAGTGCTGAACCCTCATGTCCAAGCTTATTCAAGGAGGATTAGGCAATTTGAATGGAGATTTAATACTAGAAATCCTACCTTTCAAGCTATTGATACAAACAAGGCCAGTTATATTAGTCAGTTAGTCAGGTCTCTTTCCTTTGTCCCCATTGTTTTTTTTTTTTTTTGTGAAAGGCTTCAAATGAATTACGTTGGATAATAAATGGATTATAAGGAAGTTTATAGTATAAAGGAGGCTTGTCATTGTTTCTGTTCTTGAGTAGTACTGGTAAACATCTATTACAATACATTGAAATTATCAGACCCCAGAGAAACGATTAATCATTGCTGTAGCCAATATACAGTAGCAGGGTCTCTCAAAGTACTGTATGTACCACGGTTAGGACATGGACCATGGGGCCAGTCTATCTGGATTGTTAGCACTCTTAATTGACTCTTTAACCTTACAGTATTTATCTTAAATTTTAGCTAAATTCCTTGAAATATTTCATATCAAACAAATTTCTCACCATTGTATTTGGTATGTTGTATGAAATAGCAAAATGCTGTCTACATTCACTAGATGTTTTACAGTAGTATACAGTACCCACCCTTGGTTATCAAACATTTTATAATGGTTTTGCTTTGTCTTTAAGTTTGGTAAGCTCTGGCTTGCCTCATCCACACTGGAAAAGAAAGTTCTCATCTTTGCTTCGGTGCTTCCATTGGTTGATCCAGTGTAGAGCAAATCCGAGTCGTGTAGGCTACATACTACATGTAGTTTCTGATGTATCCTATTTCTCAGTTCTCCATACTGCCTGATACTGATCTTCAATACTGCTATTTGAATAATGAGCTTGTATGTAGGCTACAGGTTAAAGTGGCAAAATCGTGGTCATCTTTATAGTGTGTACGTACAGTATCCCATCACTGTGTAATTTTTAACTCAACAGGACAGACTTAGGTTTATTGTATAGGCCTAGACATAGAGTGTGAAAATGTTCGTTTGTTGTCTGGTTGGCCACCGCAAGGAAGGAAAAATATTGGGAATTGGGGAAATTTTGATTAGATATTTTAGATTTAAAATTCAATGTTTGTATGAAAGTACAGTAGGCCTACATATTTACTGTAGAAATTTGGTTGTGCAGTTACTGGAATTTAAGATGAATTTTATCGAACCTGATGTACATAATAATGAAAATAATGAGTAATGTCTGGTACTGATACTGTATATTGCACCAACATGTCCAACACTAAAATTAGAGTTTGTGAGAATAGGCTTTCTTGTTTCTGAATGTATACACATCTTATTATCTTTTGTACTGTACAGGCGACCAGTATACTGTAGGCCTGTAGATATGCATGTAGCCTGATTGTACAGTTACTGTTCTGTACGGTGTACACAACACTAGTGGTTTCTTATATAGGCCTACTTTTCATCAAGTATTATATACCCATGGAAGAACTACAGTACTGTACCTGGTAAGAACTTCCATGGTATACCATGTACTGTACTTGGCATCAGGGAGTTGCTAGATATTCAGTGTCTCTGACCCTGAGAAGAACCCCTTTGTTGGGACATTTCTGGCAGGCAGTTGTAAAGTGATAGCTAGAGTTGATTGCCTTCAGGGGTAGGATGTCAAAACAAAATATTTTCTGGAGGTGTCAGACATGATGTTATTGACAAATTGAAGAGGTGATGACAGCCTTTGCAGTCTCTGTGTGGATGGTTACTACAGTATACCAGTACAGTATACTCACATGTATACCTTAAGGGTAGAATTGTTCGGTAGGCCTACCTGTGTTGTGTGCATGTCCTGAAGGGTAGTTTAACTTCTTGAACTCACATCCTTCTTCAGTCCTCATATTCCTGTTCTGAGTTTGCCTACTTTTTGCTTCTAATTCTCTGTATTGGGTTCATGGTGGAAAAATATAGTCAGTCTTGTAAGTATAGACTGATCTCAAAATAAGGTTGCTAGGTAACTGTATTTTTAAGAAACAATGTTCAGACAGAAAAAAATTCATTGCTTTGTAGTCCATGAGTAATTTGTTTGCCCAAACTTTTGAATTTTTATTGTGATGTTCATATTAACTCTTGTAATGTACATTTTTTGGGGAGGGTGAGAGGGTGGGGTTGGAAGTAAAGCTTGTGACAGCATTTGTTGGTGAGACTCAAATAGTTATTCGATGATAATAAAAGATAATTCCTGATTGCTTCATATTTTTTGAATTATGGCTATCATGTGACACTGTTAATAGCTTGGTAGTTGATGAGAAATGCAGGCCACACTGTAACCTGCATACGTATCATCTTCAGCATGCAGCTAGTATAAGCATTAGGCCTATGTACTATTCATTTAACATGCTGTACTCTATGTACTGTATTTTTAAAAGACTAAGTAGGCTACATGTTCATGTACTGTATGCTGTGTTCTCTACATGCAGTGTAAGGGGCTATTTTACAGTAGGCCTACATCAACAAAATGTAAGAACTGTACTGCACCAGAGGCCTGTTTTAAAGGGAAAATGCAGTCACCCCAAATTGAATTAATATATACATTACCTGCAGACCTTCATTTACCAAAAATCAAGGAGAGCTACTGAATGCTCTCCTGGTAAAATTAATACTGTAGCTCTCCTGATCATATTCACACATTAAATTTTGTTCTTCCTGGGGAGATGAGGAGAGCAATTTGCTCTCCTGGACATTTGTTTAATATCTAACATTTCTTCCTAATGTGGTTACCCTGCATGAGACAGAGTGTGGTACTCAAAAGTGTTAATCTTACAGTATAAATCAGGAAGGACACCTCTATGCACCCAGGAATGAAATGGTAACCAGACTGCAGAGTTTCAACACATTTTTTGAGGAGAGAGGTTTTGTTTTGGAGAATGAATTTACACAATGTCACATGATTTTGTAAACTTGAGGAGAGCAATCGCATGCATGCAGCTTTCCTTATAGGCCTATACAGTAAATGAGGTTCTGGTTACCTGAGTACCTTTATTCATGAAGTGGCTCTGTTTAATCATGTGACATTTTTGTTACTGTTATGTTGAATTTTGTACCATAAGTCTTTCATAGCTGGCCTGTTTTTGTATACATTCTGAATTATCATGAAAAATACTTGTGTGATGAATGAAAGGGTCAATTGTAAGATTTTGATGATTTTTCAAAATAAACTTGGGGCTACTGCTTATTCCCTTTAAAGTGATTGGGGTCTCCAACAGTAAGTACAGTGCCATACATGTATATGTATACTGTACATTCAGTCCAGTATCAAATCAGTAACAAATCACAATACGACAAATGTCGATATCTCCATTTACTATGAAATTTTGTTGTGCCACACCTGCCTTGTACCATTGACCTATGGCAGTCTTATACTCTTCAGGGTCCTAAGGCTCCTTAAGAGTAAAAAAAAATTGTATTTGTTCTAAATTATGTTTCTTTTCTTTTTTTCTTTCAGTTGTGTGGTTGTGCCCTTCTGGGTCTTGGTCTCTACCTCTGTTTTGAGCCTAGCATGAGACAGTATGCACAGACAAGTGGTGACCTTCAAGAGTACTATATTGCCCTCTATTGCCTGACTGGGGTTGGCGGACTGATGATGCTGGTTGGTTTCTTGGGCTGCTGTGAAGCTTGTGCAGAAAGCAGGATATTATTGGGATTGGATACCTGGTGGGGTTTTTAGTACGTAGTGTATATCAGAACTTTTGATGTGAGAAACAGTGTTATACAGTTAGTGAACTTTTCCAGAGCGTTCAGTGAATCATCAGTGACTAGTGAAGTGTATGTGACTACAGCGTATTATTTGAGAGTGTTATATTGAGATAGTGTATAAACTCTGAACTCTTACCAACGATACATTGCATCAGCTCCAGAGTCTCAGTGAGTGACGATATTTCAATTCTGGTGAGCCCATCAGAAACCTTTACAGGTAAGCACTTATTGTCAGTTTAACATTTAGTATACTGTTGAGGTCATCTAAGGAGCATATCACTGCAACAGAATACGGTAGTTTGGAATTACAGTGCAAGCGCATTCTGCGCACTTTAGCCTTCCTATAATTTTTGTTTGTTTACATTCGGCCACCAGCTGAATGCCTGCGTTCACATTGTTCTGTTGCCTCTGCGCTCTTCAACTGCCATTGTTTTTCGGTGACTGTGAGATTGCCTCAGGTAACTGTCTCACCTGACATTGTGTCAGGTGAGACAGTTATGCTCCTTGTGTTCATTCCGAACTACCTTATTGACTAGCAATATTGCTAATCAATAGGAAACTGAGTTGGTAGGTCCCCCAGTTTAACGACTTGTCAAATTTCTCATAATAACTGTCATCATCCAGTTTTGGTATGATACTGTGCTGCACTCTTCACATGGGGGATTTCCCAGAGTTATGAAATGTAGCTTTATTACACTATAGGGAAACATTATAGAAAATACTCTTCAGTTACTGCAGATTATAAGTTGAAGATTTAGATCATGTCTGGATTGAAGATTCAGATTATATCTTGATTTAAGATTCGGATAATATCTCGATTTAAGATTCGGATAATATCTTGATTTAAGATTCAGATAAAATCTCGATTGAACATTCAGGTAATATCTCGATTTAAGATTCAGATAATATCTAGATTGAAGACTGAGATAATATCTCGATTGAAGATTCAGATAATATCTCAATCGAATATCTGGATTGAAGATTTAGATAATATCTGGGTTGAAGATTTAGGTGATAAAACATTTTATCTCATCTGTAGCAAGGGAGAGAGGGCAAAGTGAGCAAGAATTATATGCAAATCAGAGTTTTCAAGTGGTGAATTATGAAGCTGATACAGATAATTGTGTAGTCAGAGACTTGTCAATGCAGATCATTTACCCCGATCTGCTCTGGAAACGTTTCATGGGGAACAGTTTTGCTGCATGAGTTATTTATTTCAATATAGAATCGTTAGTGTTTACAGAGTTTGTACTGTCATAATTCTGCCAATTTAAGACATCCTAGTTTGTTTTCCAGTGTGTGTGAACATAAACATAAACCCACATTATTGCTTTAAAGTGATTTAATGAGATTGTAATAAAGAGGGTGGATTACATTAATTGAAAAAAATCAAGAATTATGGGTAATCGTTGTAGTTGAGTGACAGCGAAAGATATTTCTGTAGCACAGCTTGGCATATCATATGGCACTGATGGCATAAAGCTACTCTGCATGTGATGAAATATCTTGGCAGATGTAAAAGTCATTGTGGGTGACCTTCCTTCAGATTTATTTTTCAATGGTCTTCTTGAGACTTATGTCAAGCTCCAATGTTCTCATATCAGTTCATGACTGAGGTGGTTGTCAGTTCATCCAAGCTTAAAAGAATAGTCTAGACCCCAATTTCCTTTGCATATAATACACAGAAACTTATTCTAAGCATACTGGTGTAAAGTTTTACAAATTCCACTACTTAGGATGCATTTATGGTATGAATATATCAGAGTTTTGTTGTATAAAATTGGTGGTAAATTTTAAAAAAAGAGCAAAACATTGGCCATCAATGTGAAGCCATGACATCACATCTGTTTGCTTCTAGTTCACTTTTGGTAGAAAATGTGTCACCTTCAATTACCAATATCTCGAGAAGCGAACATGGGAAATGAATGAAAATTTCACAGAATACTTTGGGATATGTTCCTCTTAAACATATCAAACATAAATTTAGGTCTGGACTATTCTTTTAATGGATTTGCAGCTATAATGCTTCACGATCACATTGTAGTCTAAAAAGCAGACTGGGTAGAGCACACAGAAGAATAGAGACATGTTTCGTCTGCTCAACTGGAACCTATAGCACCAAGGACTCAATATGTAAATTACTGATATCTCCCTATCTATCTCTCACACTCTGTATTTTCAATGAATTATGGATGAATACAGTTCCCTGCAGTTGACAGGTCCACTCAAGTTCAAACGATGAGACGCCATTAGTAATACAAGCCTTCACTGAGTCCGTGAAATCACACCTTCTCATTTCTTACATAACATTTGAATACTTATGATTTCAGTGGAAGATGAGTTTGTAAAATGGCATAAATCTGTAGTAACAATCTTTTCAAAATGCAGTGACAATAACAAAAATAAATTTTCAGAAGGGATTTTTTTTTTTTTTTTTCGACAGAAGTATAGGCCTGAGTGTGTAGTTGTGTAATAATAGTAGCGTATGTTAAATTCTGTGTGACTTAAACTCTGAGCTTGGGAAGCTTGCCTAATTTTTCAAAGTATAGCTCAACTGAACTTCCAGTTAAATACTTACTCGTGCTCCTGCTTTAGTACAGTTGCCTGTACCGGGTCGTGTGAGAATAGATTTTTGCTTGTGTTAGTACTTGAACTTTTAAGCACTGATTTTTCAAGCTGAGCATCGTTGCCACAAATCTGAACTATTATTTGTACTTGGGCTTATTATTGCAGGTATGCACCTTATTCATACTTGCAAACAGACAGAATACACCATGTATGTTAGCACTCATACTTATGGCTTTGTGTTCACGTTGCAATTCTGCTCAAACCTTTCCCGCATTTCACATGCTGCAAACTGCATTCCGACTCTGGAGGTATTATGAATATACATAATGCCTCATGGGCTTATACTGGTCGTGAAATTTAAATCAATACAGCAATAACATCATATTCAAGTAAACCAGATGTATATTTATCAAACTAACGTTTGAAGTTACCCAGGGAGAAAGACTACAGGAAGTAATAAATACATTAACATGTTTTTGCAATACTAGTGAATAATAAAAAACCCAGGATGCAGTTTATGGAAAAATGGAAAAAAAAAAGTCGATCAATCAAATAGTTACAAGAGTAAACCAAAGAGCGTACAACCACTCTACTGTATGTTTTGGACCTCCCAAGGTAGGAAAGATATTCTTCAACAGTAGTAACCAAATATGAACATTTTTATCGTTTTAAAGTCTTCCTGAGAACAGCATTTTCACTAAAAACAGAATTATGTGGTAAATATTTCATGTGTGTGTTTATCATTGGTAAAGGACAAGTTTGACTGAAAAAAAAATCGCGTTTTCATTCTGTATATTTTACAAAAATAAATTTATTTGCGATAAAACTCTTAACTTTCATACATTTTTTTTTCACCCTTCAGGTAAGGGAGAAGCCATCATCACTCAATGATGAATGCAACCACTAATGCTGCACCCCTAGGACCACCGGCAGGAAAAGAGGACCCCAAAAATCCTGAGCAGAAAAATGTAGACAACAGCGCCATCACAGTAGCTGCACCTGCTGCTAGTCTGATTCTTGTCCTAGTTGCTATTGTTGTCTGGTTTTTTCTTGTACGAAAGCAGTAAGTTTATTTTTAATTTTTCTGTGTACCCTATGAATGTAACATTGAATATTTGCTGGGATCACATGAAATTTTTGTGTTTTCCAAGAGGGGAAAACAATGTCACCTAGAACTTGAAAAAAGATCAATCTAAACCACAGTTGATCCTCCTAGCAAATAAACTTGGCAGCCTAATTTCTAGATAAGCATCAACTTGACACATTCCCAGAGTCTGTATTGTTGAAACACATGCATGCCATGTTGAATAGTAGGTATATACCAAGCTTGAAGAGTGTGGCTCCATCAGCATGGTAAGAGCAGTTGTGAAGAGAAAACCCACAAGGCTGTTTAATGATTAGCCTATTCATATCCTTACCCCATCCCCCATGCCAACCCCCACCCTCACTTCCCTCCATTTGTGCCTGCCAGGTTAGATAATGTGATGGGAATTCCCTGTCATGCTGCTGGCTAGGTAGCCAGTATGGCAAGCCGTTTTGACATTTACCTCCTAATTCTACTTAAGGAGAATTAATTCCAATTAAGTAGAATCCAGTTTGGCTTAAGTCAAACTGTAATCTACTTAAATAGAATCTGTTCCCTATTCCACTTAACCTTAATTCAATTTAGCTTAAGTGAAATAGGATTTTACTTAAGTGAAATTGAAGTAAAATTGAATTTAGGTTGAGTAAAATAGGCTCACAATTTCAAAAGCAAACATGATGTTATATAGAACTCGCCTAAAGACAGGTGTATATTTACGATTCCTTGTCCGTCTGTTCACTCATGCCAGTGCTCAGTGTCCTGTGCAATGTAGCAGC
>JAAAJZ020640743.1:0-11269 GCA_010015985.2 Actinopyga echinites | reverse complement strand
TAATTTTAGGGTTGCAATTTGAACTCAAGTTCAGTATGTAAACTTAACATGCTAGTCAACTAACTGCTAAGCAGGCTATGGTACCATACAGAAAATGAAATGCCTTTGAGAGACCCAGCCACATGCTTTTAAAACACAGTACCTAGACTGGATCTGTCCACTCCCTCAATGTATAATGTAAAAGTTGTCGTCTCTCATTTTGACCATTTGTAACCAGGTTTTAAATCACCCTCCGGTCAAAACCTATTTTGGGCGGTTGAAACCCACAACCCTGAAACAGTTGGTAAATTTCAACTGCTTCACCGTAGGCCCTGGGCCTACATCATTTTTTCTTGTTTTTGACAATGTAGCTACATTAATATAAATCACTAGCCGTCGTACTAAAATTTAATGTTAGCCAACCCTTATTTTTTGGTTTCGAACATATGAGGGGGACACAATTTTTCTGTTGGGCTAAGTACAAGTTGGTAGCCCATGGCCAATTTCTAGGCCCACACGCCTACTCAGGGGACGGTGCTCTGTCTACGTAGTAGGCCTACTAGTAGCCGGTAGTGCAGTGAGCCCTGACATTTGTATTTTCTTTATGTCAAAGCAACAAAAAACAATAACGTAATACTCACAGTTGTTTACTTCATGAAATTTCTCCTTTTGAGCTTCAGCTTGAGTTAGTTACGGCCTTAGGCTAGGGTAGGCAAAGTAAAGTGTCATAATGATGATGTACATGAAGTGCATTTCTGCCTCCATTCCAGGAAATATTAGTGAATTTCAGGGCTTTTCCAGTTCCATTCCAGGAAATCGTAGTCTCACAACAGGCTGATGAATGATTCAGACATGCACTCTTACTTGTCACCACTTCTCCAAGGTTCGATAGGCTGATGGCTGGAAAACAGCACCAACCATCTCACTGACCATCTTATGAGAATAAACAAGAAGGTTTGTTTATTTTTATAGCAGTTTATTTTCGTCGTTTTGAATTGGGATAATGGGTAGCAGCCAAGATAGCTCAGGGGGCACGGTGACGAAAAGGTTAAGAACCACTGATACAGAAGGTAAGGAGGAGCGAAATAGACTCACATGTACAAGTAAGGCCCTGTTTTCTTACACCCAGCAGCAGATTGAGGCACAGATTACAGTAAGCAGGTTTATGGAATTGTTTCAATCGCCAGACATGGTTCCCGTCGTCTTTGACGTTCTGTGCATCCATGTATAAAGAAAGCAAAAACTGTGATTGAAAAATCTGTTTTGGGTTACTTTATGTAAAACAGTGTTATTATTAAATATACACTTGTCACACTGGTGATTGCTTTCTTTCAGTCCCAGTTATGTGGTAATTTTATTCTTTACTGTATAAACTGCCCTTCGGCTTTGTGGTCCCAAACTTCCTGTGGCAGATGTACATTACTTATATCACACATTAAAAAAAATTATGGTAATTCATCACTCTCCCTCCTTCCTTTCCTTTCTCTTTTCTTTCTTTACTATTTGGGGGGGGACAGTGGCCTGAGCAGGGGTGGGGAGTGTAGGATTACTGGTGAAAAATCAGAACTATGACAACTAGTAAACACCACCATTATCAATTTTCCATACAAAGGAAATGCTGCTAAAACTGCAATATTCAATGTTCTCAAGGAACAATTTATTGGAAATTAAGAACAAAAATTTCTTGCCACAGGAAATGAACAAGAAAATATGCCTTCAAAATGGTAATGCTGTCACCCCAATTTGAACTAACATACCCATGACCTATGTACAAAATTTGTCACCATATCATGAAATTTTTTGTTTTAATGAATTGCTTAATCTGTCCTTCATGATTCCATGGATTCAAATTCAATATAAAATGTCTGCATTATGAAATTTGTAGAAATTTAGTTGTGAGGGCAACAGAGCTGTGCAGTCATACTGACATTTGGGTCAATGGTGATATCAACCAATGAACACAAGACAACACATCAAGAACAGTGTAAAGAAATGAGCTTAAGTGCATAAGCATTTCCTTTGTAACAGCTTGTTTTGACTGGTTCATCTATCATTACTACAAACTTTACAAAGAGATGTTATCTTGAACCTCCTTCATGGAAGTTGCTTTGATGAGTTGAGGGGACTGCTAAGACCCTTTCATGATACACAAAATGCAAAGTTTCAAAGCTTATTTTCTCTTACCTGGCTCTCTTTTTATCCTCCTCCAGCTGATTCTTCAGACAAAGGGTAAAGTGCTCCCTCAATCTTTTGGCTGTAGAGTTTCGGGCCTTTTCCACTTCCATTCTGACTGTCTGCTGACAATGTTCTCTAACTTCAGCGACATGTTGCATCACATCCACTGTAAAGGGATACAAGACACTTGGCCAATGTTTCAAATGCATAAGAAACATGTCATGAATGTAATCTGATGTAATCAATTCCAATAATTTGGAAATTTTACAGACACAGTTTCTTTCAGCACATTAACAGATATGTGGCTTTTTCTAGAATGTATTTTCGTAAATCCCACTAAATAATGGGTTAACAATTTCCTTCACTATCATCACACAGTAATTTCCGCTCATTTTCATCCTACGGTACATAAAAAGGAGATTACTGCTTGGTTGTTAATCTGCAGGCCATTAAGCTGCCCATAGGAAAGACTTACAGACATGCTATACCAGTAACAGAAGAAAGGCTTTTACAGTAGCTGAATAATTCTTACTGCCTGTTTCATACTGAAGCCCTCCTCTTTCCTGTTAAATCATTTTAAACGGCAACTGCATTAGCCCAAACAGATTTAGGAATCAAGGGGTATCTCTGGTTACAAGTGATGACTGAAATTTGCTTGGAACAGATTCAAACAATAGGTTCACTCTGACTGGTCATTCAAGACTTGTGCAGTAGCATTAAAATCACACACAGCATGCCATCACTAGAAGTCCAGGCAAGGTTTATGATTATTGTAGTATGGCATCACCCATGCTTAAAATCTGCTGAAATTGTAAGAGTGGCCACCTGACCTTTGACCTGAGAGCAAATGTGCTGCCAGGCCACAGTGACAATTAACTATTATATACAAAAAATATCACACAGCCACAGTTTGAGCCACATAGGTTTGAAACTGAATGCACAAGGTAAAAATAATTTTGCTCCTTTTTACATCATTTTGGTATTTTTTCAGTTGATATTTCTCAACAACATCTACAATATTCTTCTGGAGCAAACACATCATAAGAAATGTTCAAAGAATATGAGAATGATGGCTGACCTCTGATCTGTGTCACTGTATTCAGGTATTGGTTCCTCAGCTCCTGCAGGCAGTCAGCATGGCTCTCCTGGTGGCTGACAGTCTGTTTAAAGACAACCACAGCACCAATGTCAAGACACAAGTCAAATTAGCATGTCAGAAAACAAGTAATAGTAACTTAATAGAAGGCAGAGTATTAAATGTTTTAATGTCAAAGTAAAATAAAGTATCACACTTAACAAAGAGCTGGAAGAACAGTGGTAGAAATTTTTGAGAAAAGTCTGTACTCTCATACAGAGATGGACAACCTGAAAATTACATCTGACCCCATTCAACAAAGAACTACCTTCCATCCCAAATTTGATTTCAAGGTGACTTATGTACAAAAAAACAACAAACTTAAAACTGAGCTCAGCTCTTAGTTGAACACGGCCAAGATTTCATAAATAGTGGCAACCTACAGTATATGAAAGAGGTATGAAAGAGTATAACCACTTAACCCTTGGTTACTTTGATGAACCACCAGAGTCTGCTAAAGCCAGTCTGTTTTCTCTTAAAGATTTTTTGCAAGACTGAAATTATTTACACTTTCTACCAGAGAAAAGCTTTAAGTGAGTGATCCACCAAGTTCAAAAATTCATGCAAGATAAAATTTCTTCCAAGTGGTTCACAAGCTTACATTGTTATGTGTAAAGGCAACATTTAAAGACTACAGAAAGTTTGCCTTGATGTAAACCTCACCTGCATGCTGGCTTCCTCTATATCAGTTCCACTACCACTATGCCTTGCATCGTCCGACAAGCTCTTTCTAGAATCGTCTCTATGTTTCGATCTCTGCAAGTCACTCAAACGATTCTCCAGGGATTCAGATGTCAGTGCATTGGCTTCCTTCATTCTGGGAATCAAAAATGGAACCAGGGCAAGAATTTACCAATTTTTCACTATGAAGCAGGTGTAAATGATAATGAAACTTACTACAAATGCTGGAGGCTTACAGAATCTTTTTGTCCTCCAAAACAAAATACAAAATTTAATCATGAATCTCACAAAATAGCAAGAGACTAGCAAGAGATAATCTTTTTCTTCACTGCTACACAGAAAATTTGTTAGTGCAGAATGTGAAGAATGGCACCAATTTTGAGCTTCAAGACATGAATGATAAATCAGTGTCTCAAAGCAGACAGAATGACACTGAAAGATTTCTTTTGGTTCTTTTCATATGAAGTATACATAAAACTTAAAACAGTATGCAGTAATATTTCATCATGCCAATTTCATTTAAGCTAATACACAACAATGACTGGTAATCCTCAATGTCCTCAATGTTCATGAAGGATAACGAGCAAGAAAGTATGAGGTTTCATCCCACGCAGGGTCAAAGAAAGTAAGCCGAGTTCTTCATCTAAGAACACTATATGTTTTCCTTCTTAAAAAAATCTTATAAATCGAAAAGATTTGACTTGAGTTTCTGATTTAGGAGCCATCTGATAAAAAGAAGTTGTAATCCAAACTCCGAAAGGCTTTTGCCACAAAGGAAACATACTAGAGCAAAATTTACAACACCCTGTTATTTTGGGCACATTTTCTGAGAAAGACTTGTAATTATTACCTCGTTTTCATATACTTTAATTCTCTGTTAAATTTCTGCTCTAGCTGCTGTTTCTCTTGCTCAACTCGACATAGCTTGCCTCTTAGTTCTGAAACCTGTTGCTCCATCCCCTCATTATCCTCTTCTACCTGCCTGTTGACCTCTGACCTAGTATACTTTAACTCTTCTTCAGCATTACTGAGTTGTGCTTGTAAAGATTCCTTCTCCCTGATCCAATTCTCTTCCTTGTTCATGACTTCCTCTTTGATACTTGCTATTTCTGCATTGACCATCTGATGGGTGAAGATACAGACTAATGATAGACCTGCTTACTGCCAAGAATGATCAGAAAGGTCAATTATGAAAATATAAAATAAAACATACCAATAAATGTGAAAACTTTAAGGTGCCTGAGAACCAACCAACAGGAGAGAAATTCCAGACCCAAATCCTTGTCTGTTTCCATACACTTGAACAATGACTTGCATTCATGCTGAAAGCAAGCACAAACTAAACTGGTTTTTGTTGGTCGAATTGAATCTGCTGTTATGTCAAGGCTTTTTTGAAAATACCATCTAAACTTGATGCAACTTTTCTGCTTTCTCTCCAAATAGTGTACCTCCCTTGGAGCTTCAGATCTATCTCACTAGATATGACGGACTAAAAAATGAGTTATCAAATATCCACCCACAAAACAAGTATGAACAAACAAAACTTCTCTTGGTTTTTGTTGTGATACCTTTCTTATGATGGACTCTGAATCCTTCACTGCCTCATCTACTCTCTGTTTCATCTCCATCTCATGATTTTTCTCAAGTTGTTTCTTTTCTTTAATCCACTGCTCTGTGAGGGTGCTCAGATGCTGTTTGTGTTTGCTTTCCTTGTGTTGTTGAATACCTTCCCACACAGTCCGAGCTTGGGTCAGCTTCTCATCCAAGTTGCTCTCGTGTCGCTGGAATTCCTCATCTAACTGCCTCTCATATTCTTGTTGGAGATTAGCTAACTTGGACTCAAAGACAGCTTCCTTTGTTTTCATTGCATCAACCTTCACAAATGAAACAAGAGGGCTATCAGTGTGATATTTTCGGTACAGTAATCATTTCTTAAAAATTGTTAACTTTGTCCCAGTTAGCCAGATTGCACTGATTTTACTGTTTAGAAAAGAATAGTCAGAGAAGCATTCTGTCTAAAACTGCTGTCATTCAGAATAAACTGAAATCTCATATTGGGTTGATTTAATTTGTTCCTAAAACTTTTAATAGCTAAATTCACTTGTACTGTTAACTTGACTCACGGTTTGTCTCAGTTCTTCCTGCAATTTGACCACTTCTTCCTTGTAGCCCTCCAATACTTCTTTACTGTCTTTTTCCCCCCTTGCATCAGTTTGAACACTGACTGAGAAATGAACAGTGTCCACTGTAACAAAAATAATGAGTATTTATTGTTTAAAATAAAATGAAAAACCTACTGCTACGTCATTCACAAAAAGTTCAAGTCAAACTCAGAGAAGGGGACCATCTGTACACACCGTAAGTAAAAAAATGTGGTTTCCTAGTAGTAAATGATACTTCACTGGTTCTTGTGAAGACTTGTGAGTGTACTATTGTCAATGTATAAGCCTCAGTTAAACTCAAGGCATAGCCTAACATGTACGAATGCATAGCCTTTCACATAGGTATGCATGCTCATGTGTATTTTTGTTGCTTCACTAATACATTGGAGGATGTGAGGATGTTTTGCAATGTATCTTACAAAACTCCTCACAACTTAGCGGAAGTTATGGTAATAAACCTATATGATCCGAATAATAGCATAGTAGAGTCTAAAGACGGTGATTGCGGTTTTTGTTAAAAAAAATGGGACAAACTGTCTTCACAAACAGGACAACTATTCCATAAAAATAGGACTAGTGGTAACACTGCTCAGTCCTAATAATAACTGATTTACATTGGACATTCCCATGTAGACACTGATTTTTATTGCTGCACACATGGTCATTTGGTAAAATGTCAGTTTTTTTGCTGCCTTCTGTATTGAACCAATGACAGAGTTCATTTATATAGAGATATTTGAATGAGTCTCTTTAATCAACATATTGTTACACTGTGCTCTGTGTTAATGCACACAGAAAGTACTATTATACAAGGCTAGTGTATAGAGAGTATGAAATGTAAGGAGCACAGATTCCTGCAAGATGTGAGCAAAGTATACCTAACCTATTATTAGTATGTATCACACAATAACAACACTAAAAGTCACAATAAACAGAGCAGACAAAATTCTAAAAGATGCAGTTTCCTAGTTGTGTAAAACAGTGTTATTTACATGAATTGTAAACTCATAGAATATCTAGAGTCTTCCACAATGTCATAACTGGACCAGAAAAATCTAACTCAACATAGAAAAACTGGAACACTGGTATCTCTGTAACGTACACGGTTACGTTGTGCATGTAAAGATACAACACAACAACATTAAATAAGAAGTAAAATGAAAAAAAATCTGCTCCTTTCTCCAAAGAAAATATCAGACTCTTTGAAATATTCCACTCACCATTATTAATTTGATGCAATCTGTTTTCTATCTCCTGTTCAACTTTGACCTCCCATTCTTCGTTGCATTTCTTGACTGCATCAAGAGCCATTTGTTTTCCATCAGAATTAACCCATTCATGTCTTGCAATCTCCAGCTATGAAGGGATTGACAAATTGCAGTACAAATTTATGTCCTATTGTACTTGGAATTTAGTTTAGTTCAGTTCAGTTCAGTCGTTGGGAAAAAGGTGCATTGAGCAAACAAAGAAATTTTTCAATAGGGACCTTGTACTCTTTGGATAAACAGAGGGACAAAATGGAACCTTGAAGCAACATTGAAGGAGTCACTTTTCCCCCTGATTCATCAAATGAATACCACAACATTCTGGAACCCATTCATTCTTGGCATCCACAAAACTCATTAAGGCATTCTACTGCAATCGTTGCCGACAACTTTATAGATTTTCCTTCACCAATCATGGAAACTTTGATGAAATAATCACATAATCTCTAAAGTTACAAACATTTTGGTTGTCCTACCTTCTCTTTCAACATTTCCTCAACTTTTGCATCTTTTTCTGCTCTTGCAGCAGTCAGTTTTGCTTTGTGGGTATTTTCTAGTGACAGTCTTAAATCTTCTAAGGCTACCACCTTGTCAGCATCACACTTCTCTTTAACCTAAATCAGATAGAGGAAATAAATATTATAAAACATTACCAACAAATAAGTATACAGGAACTATCTATATTACCTGAAGAAAACAGCCAGTAAGGATATAAAGAGAGCAGCCAAACCTATCTGATTTAAATCTCTGTTTGAGAGGGGTAAACATAATAAAACAATAACAAGAAACACCCAGACAGAAACTAATTCAACAAAATAAAATAGTAAGAAAGGATTTAAAGGAAGCAGCAGAACCAATCTACCATACATTTCTGCTAGAACTGAAGTAACTATAACAAATCAAAGTAGCTGGGAAGCATAAATTTAAGGTGAAGAGTTGACTGCAGTGTATGCCTTGTAATCCAGAGGTCTCCCAATCAAATCCTGCTGGAACCAACTGGAAATTTTCAGGGTATTTGAAACTGCTTGATTAGCTAAGCTGTTAGCAGTGAAGCTGAGGGGGTTCAAATTGGAGATTTCAATTGGGATTTGTGTTTGTCTGATTAAAATCTTGTCCATCTAAGGTCTTGACCACTTGAGGTTGTTCGGCACAGCTGTTAGCTGTTGAGCTGGGTAAGAGTTCTCCATCCCTCCCAGCCCTTGAGAAAATGGCTAGAGACCAAGGGATCCACTCTGATCCATCCAATGGGGACCTTACATGACAGGCCTCAGAAAAGGTCTGAGATTGACTGGTTCACCCATGACTTGTCACCCTATGTACATCTGTCCAAACATAGTAGGCAGTTCTAGACACAGCACTCATGCCATATACTGAAAACCCAACATCCCTTACTTCACCACCAAATGTGGTATAGCCACTTTTAAATGGTTTTTAAGAACCCTGAAAGCAAACTGTACCACTTCATGGTACTTAACCATGGTATTTGCAAGTTTTATCACACAGCCAGTAAAAGGACAGTACGTAGCTCTACATGTTAGAAGTTGTCTTACTTGACCATGTTTTATTTTGTATCTGCATGTCAAGCAGCACACCACTAAAATTTATAACACTACATCCCTGCCCTTACAAAAAACGTGCCAATTTGTTCCAAATCCACATGAAATCATGTGTGTCAGCCACAGGTAATTATAGGAATTTTAGATGAAAAAGTGTGTTTTTAATGGACATTGATACCGGTAATGGCAAGCTGCCACACTTCGCCATGGGTTTGTCACAGGTTTTGACACGTTTTACATGCAAAAACGTGTGGCAATTAAAGCCACTGGTAACAAAGGATTCTTTGACACAACCTGTGACATGAAGTTGTACACAGGAAAATTTGTGTCAGATCTGTGTAAAAGGTGTGATAATGCAGGTTCAGGACAATCCAAAAATACAGGTCTGCCACATGTTTTCACCATGTGATATCTGATGTGATTCATGGGTAGTCCTGTTTGAATCCAGGCACGGGTTGACATAGGTTTCTTGTAAGAACACTAGTGAATATCATCTTGGTAAAACACATCATGAAAATGCCCCGTAACAGATATCAAAGAGAGATTTTTTATGAAAAAAACGAAGGAAAACTTTAAGAATCATACTAAATGACACTTCATTAGAGGTATAGGCTTCAACTTCACAAACAATTTCTCTCTATGGAACATTTATAATCACTATGGCTAAAGGTCAATATTGCATTTATATTGCATCAAATGGAACATTTAGAAATAATCTTCACTGAAATTATGATTATTAAACCATTCAGAGTAATCTACAAACTCTGTCAATAGCATTACTTCCACAAAATATTTTAGATTACTGGAGTTATGAATGTTGCATCATTCCAAAGTTCAAAAGTTTGGGTGAACAAATTATTTATGAGCTACAAAACAAGGAATAACTAATTCTTGAAACCTTGTTTCCAGAAGGTAGAGTTACCCAGCTACATTATATTGAATTGTCTATCGTAGTATTCTCAAAAGAGGTGCTTTTAAAAATAGGAAAGTTTTCCCCAACACAGATGCAATATTGCCCTTTAAAGTAGACAGGGTCATTTTTTTCAGCATCTACAATCTAAACTCAATTTTCTTGTCTAAAAGGAGATTTCCCATTATTTTAATATAGAAGAGATCGCAGCTATTACTTAACCTCTTTTCTCTGTTATGTGTATTCTATTTTGGTTTTCCACAATTATATCTACATATAACACATACATGTACAATGAATCATACAAAATGTAGATGAAAAATGTTTAAAGACTGTACAGGTAGACATGCACCTGAGTGCAAGACAATTAAATTTAAACTTGATCTAGGGTATGGTTGCAACAACCGGTTATAACATTCCTGTACCAGAATTAGGAGGGAATCCTTCAAAATTTGTGGCAAGAGCCTATTTGTATCTCAAAATATTTCTTCTTATGTAATGATTCAAACTGTCAGGAAATACCTCCACTTTTCAGGAGGTAACAAAATGTAAAACTGACTATCTTGTATACATCAAAATTTAAAACTGCTAGACTGTTTTACTATTTTTCCCAGTAGATCTAGTGTGAAAACTTGGCCATACAACAGTACACCAACAATAACTATGAAATATTCCACACAGCAGAGCCAACATTACAGATAAATAAAGAAACCATTCCCACTCAGTTTGGCCACATCACATCCCATATTTCCCTAAGGTGAACTTTACTCCTGAAAAATAACTTGTAATTGATACTATGTATCTTCCCAAAGGAATATGCAGTTTGAGATGCAGTTTTCACATCCTTACATGGAAAATTTTCCCCCAGCTTTTGCAAACACCAAATTCTATCTCCAGAAATAACCAAGAAAATAGATATTTCTCACCAATGTTTCAATTTCATACTGCAGACTGTCTAGCAGTCGCTGCCTCCTGCAAACATCTTTTTCTGTGACAACCTGAGGGGTCTGAACTCGAGCTATCCAAGGGGTCACCCAAGGTAAAGGATCTTCTGTTCGTCTACGTCTATCACCAAGCTGTGGTGCTGAGGTACTTCCTCCAGCTTTCCTGGACGGTTGGCTTTGTAGAGCTGAAGCAGAAAAACAAAGCAAAAAAATAAGGGGCCTGCTTAAATGTAGCCTACACATCATACGATTGATGGCTCATACGTAACCAACTGCAATTTGTTAGTGGATGCATCAAAAGGGATGGGGTCTAAGGGGAGAGGTGTTCCCCTCCCCCTTTGAGAAAATTTTGCTGAGTTCAAAAGGCTTTAATGCAAAATGGTGAAACATTTTCCTTCTTTTCTCTGCCTAAAAGGCCTCATATTTTCATTAACTGCATGATAACCTTTTATTGCAAAATTT
>JAAAJZ020639637.1:0-11276 GCA_010015985.2 Actinopyga echinites | reverse complement strand
TTTGGAAAACTATACTAGTTCATCACTTCGAAACAAGTGAAAACAACTGATACTCCACCCCCACCCCACCCCCACCCCCACAGAAAGTAAAAACGACTTGCTATGTAGTGAGATTTGTTTCAAAATGTTGTAATCTTTGTAATCTTTGACATACAAACATGTTAAGATATACGATGTTTCCGAATGGTTTGAAGTTTTGCAATGCTAGAATATCTCAAAGTTAAAAGACAATTTAGTTTTCATTTTCAGTTTTGTGTTTAAGATGAATACTCTGTTATTTGACCAGCATTAATTTTTTCAACATAAAAGCTTAATATTTTACATAATGTTTGGTTATTCCCTAAAAATTCACATTCAAATTTTAATACATACTGCAGTACTAAGTTTTGTCTTTCAACAGATTTGTTTGTCAATTACCCCCCCTTTTCGAAAATTGTATTACATCTTTATAAATATTTGTTTTAAGTAACATGTTCAAGTGAAATATCATAAGTGGGCGTGGCTTATTTTTGTCAATATATTCCTTTACGACGGTTGCTTATCATTTACATTATGACTTGCCCATTTGTGTTTGTGTAAAGGCTTGAATTTATCACAGTGCTTGGAGGTGTTTACGTGGGCGTCAAAAGCTTCTCAAAAGTGGGTGGGGGAGGACATTACTTTGAGCCAGAGAAAATTGTTTGGGGCAAACACTGGGAGGCGATTTAACTGTCTGAGTCTAAGCGGGGCGCCACCATCAGTTGGCGCGTAGAGAATGTTTGACAAAAACGCTGCCCAGATTGCTGGAAATGACACTTCCAAGGCCTTGTAAGTTGCATCTTAACACTTGATATCTTATGTGTTAATATTTAATATTTAACACATAAAAGGTAACTTAAAATGAATGAGTCCCGTTCATGACAATGGAATTCTGTGTTAACCATCTGAGTTTCGATTTCAATCCGAAGATCGAAGCCAGGGGCGGTTGTAAAGAGAAAGCTGTTCTGAGGGATGAAGGGAGGCTGCATAATAGATAATTAGTACAGAATGCTGCCCTTATTAACCTTACCTGCCACTCAACAGTAATGGTTGCTCGTGAAGTGAGTGAGCAGAAAAAATGATGTATTGAAGAAGTCTTTGTAGCCTAGCAATTAGTAATTCGTCATATCATATATTTCATGCTGTGAATTTTATATCCATGAGATAAGATTGCGACATGATCCCCTCTTGCCCTGTAGTATACTTATGCATTTTTTTAGACCAACTAAAGAACTAAAGAGGAACTCAGGATTAAGACTAGACGGACATGCTTGCATGGTATGTCCTTCTTGGTTACCTCCAGGTAACATCACCTCTACCCCAATCGCTTTAATTCGCCTTCTCTGGGCATAATAATGTCCCTCATCTGGAGTGTATGGTGACTCTTATAAAATGAGATCGGCACCATTTCATAATAAAACCTTATTTTTTTTTTCTCATGAGATTTATTCATCCAGGCTGATGGACATCGTTTCATTTAATCATACTGCAAGAATTTTCAGAAAACTCTTCAGAATGTACCCAGTTCGTGCCACGCAGTTTGGTAATTGCAAATTCGCATTCGCTGTGCATGGCTATGTCGACTTGTAAGTAGGCTTATCATTGTTAACATTTTTCACGTATATTACCATAATAAGCCAGGTAAACTATCGCATGCCAACCATGCACATTTAAGCTTATACGGTATATTCAATAAGTTTCGTCTACAAATTTGCAAATTCACTTTCATTCTTCAATGATAACGGCCAGCAAGAATAGAACCGTTTCTTAGTGCTCCTATTCGAAAGCTTTAATAATGAAAATTACCTACTGAGGCCTATTAAGCGCACCAAGAATCTGCTATTCCAAACTGTCGCTCCTTGATCTAAGTAGAAAGACAAGCTGAAAAATAATGTTCTAATGTTACGACTTTATTCCACTAAGACTGAATGCTATCCTTTTGTAAGTCGACCGTACCGCCTACATTTAACCCTGCACTCCTATGCAAATAGCATATTAATGGCTAGATTACAGGTAGCACAGGTGTTTGCAATGATGTACCAGCTAACGCGCGTTAGCATGCACATGATTTGGTGTGTAGAACAATGGGTGAGCTGCCTAGTAGGCCTACAGTAGTGTTGCTAACTGTGCCTCCAATGACGTCACGTCTTGAGACGCACTCACATACGTTTTTTCGCTTTCGGATATCAGATGGGCTGAACCTGGCCTGTTCTGGGGAATTCACATGGTCGTATTCCAGTCTATATGGGCGTAGTTTAGTCCAGAAAACATTGGTTTTATTTCAAGCTGTACCCAAAGATTACTCACTGAGAAACTTACTTTGGCTGTGTCATACCCACTTTAACATTTGAAAGAAATAGTAAACATGATTTAATATGAGTATGATACCAGTTTAATGATAATTATGCAGGTTTGAATTGAGCAAGTGAATATTCATATGGGCAACTACATTTAGAGAACAGCTAGCCCACGGACGGTTCAAAAGAAGAATTTGTCAAAGCCTGTTTCAGATGGGGAAACCATAGAATTCTTCCACATGAAAAACCCACCTCACTATGATGCTATCGGGGATCAAACTATAAACCACCTGGCTACTGTACAACCTCCTTGCTTCAAATGCAAATGCCACTGCCTTCATACACTCAGCTATTGAACAATAACAGCTGTAGTCAGTAAAACTGACTAGACCAGTAAGTTACGTCCTCACATGTAATTATTCATAGAATTGCAGATATTTGAGCTGGCTACTGTACATGATTACTAAGTTACACAAGTGCTGCTATTAGGAAAGATTTTCATTTGATAAGATTCATAATTAACATTCATCAACAATATCAATACACAACAGCTATCAGTAAAGAGGCAATCAAGTTGTCCCACCTTTTTCTTATTCATCATGGATTTAAAACCAGCCTGGATTTTAATGGCCGCCTGCTCCACCTCTGGGTCATTCAGATCAATATCAATTTCTTCCTCTTCTGGCTTGGGCTCTCCTTCCTCTCCCTTAGCATCTTCTTCCTCCTTGACAACCTGTTCCTCTTTCACAGTATCTCCATCATCTCCCTTGGTGTCTGCTTCCTCTTTCTTTGTTTCTTTCTGTTAATATCAACCAAGACAACACACAAATGACTCTCACTTCAATGAAAACATGACTTCACTAAAGGATCTCAATATCCATCCAAGTTTAAACACAACTCTCTTCTAATAAATTTTAACACCAAGCACAGTGAAGTTATTCAAGTGATTTTGTTATGTGTATACTAGAAATCTGCAGTATATGCTCCTCACTGAATGTCTACAAACAATAGAAACACTTAAAATACAATAAAAGAGGATAAATTTTGGGCAAATTATGCACAGTTAAATAGCAAACATATGCAACAATGGTTAAGGTAGTAAACATGCATTTAGTTATCAATAACAATTATGGCAAAAAACATGCAAAAATTATAGAAAATTGGTGAAAACCTTATGAACCAAAAACAAAGAAAAAGAGAAACATTCAAATTCCAGTCTGCATACACAGGGAAAAAGTTTAACAGAGGGTAAAAATTGGTAGACTGTGCAAAGGAGAAAACTAATTGCAAATATATCACTCAATACTGGAGTTACAACCAAGTAGACAATTGTGAGTATCAGAGGTGTTTAAGACTCCATCCAAGCCCCAGAAGGAGTTTTTCCATCCACAGTTTATTTACACCAAGTATATCACTAGGATCAACAACAACATGACAACAGTATTCCAGCAGATATACGGTTGCACAGGATACCTTGTAAATATTGTGTTACGTTTTATAACAAAAAACATATAGTAACCACATGAACCACAGCAGGATGTACAGAAGGATAAAACAATAATAATAGTAATAATACTTCAGTCTTATATAGTGTTTTTTGTCAAGGAAGTAGACCTCAAAGTGCTTCACAAAGTTCAGGCTTTATCTTTTCATTTGTAAATTTCACTGATGAGCCATTGGGGGCTATGCTAACCAGGCAGCTGTTTCCAGTGCTCATGGTCAAAAACACACATTGTATTAATATTCCTGCTCCAACCTCATATGCCCAGCACCAAGAAAAAAGGGCAACAGGTGCCAATTTTTATGTCTTTGGTATGACCTAACCAGGATTTGAACCTCAGGCTCCCCACTTAAAAGCGGATGCACTAACCACTAGGCCATTCACTCTATTAAAATAAGCTGGGGTATATATGGGCACCCCTCCTCAGATCATGAACTTAAATTACACAGAAGTGAAGAGAAATTGCTGGAATGAATCAAGTTTACTCATTCAATGTTAAAAGTTCCTTACTTTGTATTTAATACTTATTGTATCTTCTTTCTGTTAGAGCTGTACAGTATGACCAACTCTGACCTAAAGTTAAAGGTTCCAAATTAACAAAGTACAAATTTTTCATAGAAGTACACAGTATAAGTGTAAATTAATACTATGTAACAGCAATGTAGAACACTTTGAAAACTTCAAGTTTGCTATTTTGACTTTTCCCCCATACTAGAAATTTACTTTGTGTAGTAACTTCATGAATACCATGTGACCTAACTCACATTCATACCTGTAGCTGATTGCAGAGATCTGACACAATGTACACCTAACAGGCAATCTAACAAAACAACTCGACTGGTAAATACTTTAGGAACAAGATCTGGTCCATGCACAGATATCGTATGTCAAAGGTAACACAAACTGAAAATGTAAACACTGGGAGTTAAGTACTTCAATGGTACATAGTATCAAGATGAACTGAACAAAGGGCAACACATTCCAGAGGAATGCTTTGTTCACTTCAAAAAAGAATTTGAATTACTTCCACATCAAAAACTTAAATATCACCCTTTAAAGAGAACCCAAACAAGAACTAAACACGTAAATCCATGCAATCACTAAAGTATCACCCACTGACACAAAAGCCTTCACCATAAACACCAATCACCTTCCTCTCCTTGAATCCCTTGAAACCAGTCTGAATACGAACAGCTGCCCTCTGTACCTCCGGATCAGTCAGATCTATGTCCACTTCCGTATCAGATGGCTCAATAATTTTCCCTGTTTTGCCCCCATCTAAGCGGTCACTTTCATAGACATTCCCAATACCAGTCCCTTGTTTAGGTTTACTTTCTAATATAACTTCAACTTTTGTACTGTGTACCTCAGAATCTACAAGATCAGTGATCTGATCCACTTTCTTGCCACCTTTGTATTCCTTTATATCATTTCCTTTACCAACCACGTTACCCTGATTTTGGGGCTTTCTGGTACCTTTTTTTGAAAACTTTCCTTTAAAACTGCTTTGTATTTTTAAGGCAGCCTTCTCAACTTCTGGATCAGTAAGATCGATATCAATTTCATCTTCCTGAGGAATTTTTTCACTTTCATTTTGTTCGTCTACTGACTGATGGCTTTTACTTACAGAATTATGATTACTGCTTTTATCTTCAGTGCTTTTTTCCTTGGTCTTTCTTATAAACTTCCCTTTAAAACTACTTTGAATCTTCAGAGCAGCTTTTTCAACCTCAGGATCATTCAAATCAATATCTATCTCTTCTTCAGCAGCTTCTGTCATTTTTTCAGTTGTCTTTGCATTTTTCACTTCAACATTTTTCTCCAATTCTTTTTGAGAGTCCAGAGTTTGTTTTCCCTTACTTTGAACATTCTTTCCAAATTTTCCCTTAAAACTGCTTTGAATTTTCAAAGCAGCTTTTTCAACTTCAGGATCATCAAGATCAATATCGATTACTTCCTCATCTTCATAAACCTTTCTTTTATTTGTCACCTCTTCCTTCCCACCAGCCTTGCTCCCTCCTTGTGTTTCCCCTGATTTACCAGCTAGCTGTTCAGGTTTCTTAATATTACTAACATCACCATCTGCCTGTCTCTTCACTGTTTTCATACTATGAGATGAGGAGATGACTTTTCCAGGCACAACATTGATAGAGCTAGTGAATACTCTTTTCTCTTGAGAGCTATTGCCTTCCTCCTGTCGTCTGACAGAGTGTGAGTTTGATCCTACTGAAGTATTAACTAAGACAATATTTTTAACCTGACCTCCACTGCCTGCTAAATTTTTCCTAGGACTAATGTTTACACCCTGTACATATGATGATCCATCACTTCCCGACTTATTACCTGCCTTTCTTTCATTTACTTTGCTCTCTTTTAAATTTTTAGATTGCCTGCCCAGGTTCTTTTTCTTAAATCCCTTCTGAATTTTGAAAGCAGCATTTTGTACTTCAGGGTCATTTAAATCAATATCAATGACCTCTGAATTGATGGGGCTAGGGTTTCTGTCCCCTGAAAGACCATCTGTCTGGCTGAGGACTGGTCCATGCTGTAAGTAGAATATATGAACCACCAATGTCACAACACCATAGAAAGTGTCACATGTACATTCTACTGTACTGACAATTACTTAAGTTAGTTAAAACCACCACAGATTCAACAGACCTTTGAAATTCCACACATACATGGTTTATCTTCTAATACTCTACCAGATAATTTTCCATGTTGCCAAATCTGGGTCTTCACAAGTAAACTGATCATGTACAATACATACAGTTTCAATACTA
Source organism: Actinopyga echinites (assembly GCA_010015985.2). Classification (NCBI taxonomy): domain Eukaryota; kingdom Metazoa; phylum Echinodermata; class Holothuroidea; order Aspidochirotida; family Holothuriidae; genus Actinopyga; species Actinopyga echinites. The sequence goes on along the minus strand of JAAAJZ020639637.1, from coordinate 4,677 downwards.
ATTACCAAGTGCTGTATATACCTCATGTTTTGGTATCTTTGAGTGAAGTTCACAAACACTTCCTACCATTCTAAAAGAAGACTACTAATGGCTAACAGTCCAGTCACACAAATATGTTCTTTAGTACCATGCTTCAATATACCAACGTATAGAAAAATACTGTAGTAGTATACAAAACTTATTACCTGGAAAATGTTTACAATTCAAAATATGCAACAAAAGCAGTAAAACACAGCTATAGATTATGACAAACATACTTATGAAATTACCTGACTTCACTCCGTTGGTCCAACCACCATTATACACTTTACATGTGTATAAGTTTACCATGGGGCCAGAAGTACTGTGAGAGCACTCTGATAGTGGTGTTGCATCAGGTGATGCACACAAAAATGTAGTTTTTATTTTTACAAAAAGACAATATGATCAGCACTTCAGTTTCTAATATGTGGTCAACTGAATGCAATTGAGTACACCAGTGCAAAATAAGAAATTTTTGACAGGCAAAAACGGGCTCTTCCAGTGCTGAATGTAATATTTTGAAAAATCAAAAATAAAAAAAAGAGTCCTTTGTGTTAGTGGTGGATTAGATTAAACAAAAGAGCCATGAGTATTGTAACACTAGCATAGGAAGGGGCCTTGACGACCACAGCACTGGTGTGGCCAACTTCATAATCTCCGAACTTTCTGCTGGGCCAGGCTACCTTGGTTTACATTAGGTTTCCCTAGTAATATGCCACTCTTTACAAGATGACTAGTAAAAATGATGTTAGTAAGAACATGGAAAGAAAACATGGTTAAGAAAATAAATAAAAAAACTCATGACACCAATCATTTCATGTCAAAACTCTATCATGAACATCAGAAAATACAAAGAAACAAGCCAAAAACCTTTAACAGCTTTATTAATATGCAAGTATTGCAGCAAGTTAGTTATAACAGTAAAACTATTTGGGGATCAAATTATGAGTCTAAAATTGACAATGTGTGAGGATGTAAATATATCAATTGCAACTTAAAAACCAACACATCTGCAAATATAAAAGCAAAAAGCAAAGACTGCATCCTTCTTGACAAGTTTTGGCTACAGTGGCTACTCGCAAGAGTAATAAAATCAAACAATTTGATGTGGATGAAATGGTCTACAATCAATGTCACTGACTGCAACCACACCTGAATCACCATCTCACAAACCTCATCATCACCATCAGCTCTCTCTTGATCTTCTCCAACGCTGTCTGTTTTAACAACTGATTCACCTCTCTGTTCTTTCTCTTGACAATCACCTCTATCCTGACACAACCTTCCATTCTCACCCTTTTCTACATCTATTTGTCCACGCAGCATTTCTTCATCTGTCATCTCTACCTTGTTATCATCTCCCTCTCCTATTTGTGCACTCTCTTCAAATCTTTTATCAACATTTCCAATCTCTGCATCATCTTCAACTTCAATGTTCACTTTACTATGCTCTTCCTCGTCTTCCTTTCCATCTTTCACATTTTCCATTGGATCTCTTTTGACAATGTCATTTTCAGTAGCTGGTTCAGCTTCACCTATCTCATCCTTAACCTCTTCTGAGAGATTCCCATCATCCACCAATCCTCCTTCATCTTTCTCTTCACATTCACCATTTGTGGTACTATCTTCACTGTTAACCATTTCTTCTGCACTTTCTTTGCCACCACCTGTTTCACCCTCTGCTCCTCCTCCTTCATTATGTGTCCCAATCTCTGTCACTCCCGCTTCTGGCATTTCTTCTACTTCATCCTTTCCTACTGCCTCTTTTTTCACATCATTGTTTCCTAGTCCATGAGCAGCTTCTACGCTAGTACCTTGATCCTCATCACCAGCTTCTGTCTTACTATCTTCTTCTATTGTAACATCCTTACGTATTTCTCTTCTGCTTTAGGTACACAAGTAGATTGCTAACACTGTTCATACAATAGTGCATTCTGTGTAGTTTGAGAGTACAAGATGCAGCACACCTAACTGTGATCTGCAGATGACCAATCAGAGCGGCTACTCAACCTAGATGTACAGTTTGAATGCGACCTACTTTTTTCCGATCAAAGTAGTGAATCCAATCCCAAATTTAACAGATGTCCGTGTAAATGTATTTTGGAGTGATAAGAATATTGCTTTAAGGCAGGAAATACCGTCCAGGTTAATGTAAGCAAAAAAGATGATGAAACTTTGCATATTCAGAACTGAATTGTTAACAGTGATCGTACTATGTCATCTCTTGTGTAAGGAAGTCTTTCAAGTGGTAATCGTACAAATATTTACCATTGTTTATGCTTAGGCAAGCTAGTAACAGTTAGATCAAGGAAGGAAATCTGCGGAGTTTCCATGCTCCTCTTTAAAAGGGCGTAACCGGTCTCTCCTTTCGCCAGTCAGAAACTTTCTGTTGAGCTTTAAAGCGATCCATGAAGGCTCTCAGATTATCTTGATTTTTCATGTACGAGAGGTTGCCCAGTGCAGTTCCAATAAGTGGTGGTAAGTTGTCGTGCAACATACAAAATACCACCATGTCAGCAATAGTTACCTGGTAGGAAAAAAAAATCACTTTAACTCTTAAAATACGGTTCATAGTGGGAAATAGATGTGTTTTAATTTTTTCCTTAAAAATTGCGATGACGTTTACCTGTGTGACTCATAAATACGATAATGCTCTAGGTTTTTCATACCAATGCTAAAGTACTTTCTCTCTAAGTAAAAAAAGTGTTGCAGAATTAAGCGACTGTGACAGTTTAAATGCGAGTCACTCAATCTCACAAGGAATGAATTTGTATCACAAATCTGTGACTTAACATTATGGAGAATATCACATATTATATGTTTAATATTGTATTGTATTGTATTGAATTGTATTGTATTGTATAATATTGTCATATTGTCCGGGAACCATACCTATGCACTCTCGTTACTTACCGTGTCACCCACAAACCATCCCGTTCCTCCGTTTGTTTCTCGTCAAAAGTTTTTCCAACTTATTTAAGTGTGGTTGACAACCTTCGGTTGCAAACTCTTGTAAAAGTTTCTTCTAAAGGAAGAAAGAAAGATTCACACATTTTGAGAGACATTTATATCAACCTCAATATTTTCAGTATAAAAACGATTAAGTACGAGGTGGTCAAATTATCATTAGACTCTATAGCAGTGATTTTTAACCTAGGGTTGTTACCCCCCCCCCCAAGGGTTCATCATGGATTTCCGGGTCATGACGATATCGGTTTAACAAATATATCTTTCATAATTTACATTCAATGTCATTATGCAGATAATATTTAGATTTAGTTAATGCATCCGTACAGGGTGAGAGGGAAAAAATGAGAAAGGAGGTCATGAGCAGAAGAAGGTGGAGAAACACTGCTCTGATCTCACTGCACTCACTGCTCCCACGTCCAAGATTTTTACATAGATTATATTTGCTTATTCCAGCTTCCTGGCTTGACAATATCATGTTGTTTCCTTCCTTTTCCCGGGAGGCTTTATTTTGTAAACATAGCTATTTAAGGAAACGCCATGATACTTTGTCTCCAAAACTTCCATCGGCTGGATGTCGGAGGGCGAAAACCAAACCATACTGCTCCCCTAAGGAGCAATGCGACTCTAAATGGTCACAAAACTGTACGTGATCAACCACTCAGCCTTAAGACTGTTTACATGTTGGGGCTGTCATGACTGGTCGAAAAGAACAGAAACTACACATGACCTTAAGCAAAAGACCTAGAAGCTTTCTGATACCTTTTTGTCAAACGTCACTTCGGCTGGATGCCGGAGGGCAAAAACCACCCCATACTGCACCCGGCCGAAAGAGTTACAGGACCCTGAATGGTTACCTTTAAGATAATTCTGTCCTCAGAACTTGATCCACACATGTCTTTATCAGAGCAGGGGGTTGTTAGAGAAGAAATACCTGACTGATTAAAAGCGAAATGGCATTATCAAGTTGTATCTAACACCGCATGTTGGTTCTTTTGTGTATGAAACCAAGGATTATTTGGACATATCAAACTACTACTTTATACAACTGAATGGCCACATCATCCACGATATATTTGAGTCATGATAGATTTTTAAATCAATTCTTAGAAAGCCATATCAAGCCAAGCGTCCCTTTAAAGCCAGAGATATCTGAAAAACTCAACAGGAATATATAAATCTGCTTTGATTATGAAAACTGAGCAGGGTTCAGCTCGTGAAACCCCATACCAGATCAGAATATCAGGTTTCATAAGTCAGTTTTATGAGTTTCAGATATTCCCATATAAAATTTTGAATTAAAATCACATGACACTAATTCAGAGGTACTTGAACTTTTTAAATAAGGCATATAATTCATTACAGGTTGCCCTTTGGTGTTAATGTATTCACCAGTAATCAGTTGTACACGCTAAAACTTTAAATTCACCAGCAAATATCTACAAACTGAAATCGTAAAACAAACGCTGCAAGAACGGCGTATGCAAGTGACCTTTAGGTGGGCCGTTACCAGACTTACATGTGAAAATCGGATGGTTGAAAGCTTGTCTATGTAAGTCTCTGTACGCACGGTCTTCCTGGGCTCAGTTCCCTAAGGGCCCGGTCACACTGTAACGATTTTCCGTCCGAATCCAATCCGATTTTTCCAATTTTTGACTGGACAGTGAGGTTTGTGTTAATGATTGTCAT
>JAAAJZ020638530.1:0-11281 GCA_010015985.2 Actinopyga echinites | reverse complement strand
AAGACAGTTAAATCTTCAAATTTACTACAATTGCATGTAAAAATGAGTTCTGGTAATGCCAGGCAGTGCTGTGCATACTACCACTGGGCAGTAATTGTTTAGGTCCTGGGCAGAACTGGATGGTAAATGTTTGCCCACCAGGCAGTATCTGAGTGCTGGGCACGCCCGCCCAGCACCGCCCAGTGTAGCTACAACCCTGGTGTGTGCTATTAATACAGTTGAATATCATCTAAAATGAAAAACATTGAAATCAAAATAACTGTCTCATTACAAATATTAGGCTTCACATATAAATGGATTAGGATATAAATATTCAGCACTAAGAGGTACCTCAACACCCAATCAGCTTCCATTCCCATCTGCATGTAAACATGAAAAGCAAAACCTACTACTGAAAACAAACCACACAAAGAAGTTACATTCAGCTCTAGAAATTTAGAGCTTAATGTTGTTTTCACCAAATCTGTCAACAGTGGATGGTAAAGTCATTTCACTGAGCATTCAAAATTGAGAAAGTGTTCCTCAATCTATGTGGTGAAAGTACCAATTCAGGTACAACAATACAGAGCCATCATGACACAGGTTTTGTTGAATTCTTACTACAAAACCAGGGAAGATGTTACAATGTAGTAGTTGACGTATATATGTATCATTAACCGATAGTGAAGCAAAAATTGACTGATAATGTATCACTAACCGACAATGCTGTACACATTATTACGTTTTCGGTCAAGTGGTAATACATTATTGGTTAAAATTTTTTTTACTACATTATCGGTTTTGGGGTGATACATTATCGGTTAACAAGGTACTACATTAATGGTCAAATTTTACTACATTATGAGTCAACTTTTTACTACATTATAAGTTAGTGATACATTAGGGTCAATTACTACATTATCGGCTGTAACAGAAGCCAATATTCCACCGCTGCTGAGTTCTGTTTTCCTGTCTTTCCTTTGAGTCTCTTGCAACAATTGCTTGTTTCCACTCTGGCAAAGATAGGCCTAGAGGAAAACTTAAAAGTGAATCTGACCATGTTTACTCTACTGCACATTTAGAGAACATGATGGCCTAGTGGTTAAGGTGTTGGACTTGTGATCTAAGGATTGCAGGTTTAATTCCCACCTGGGTCATTTATCTCGATTGCTTCTCTCCACCCAGGGGTTGAATGGGTACCTGTGAGGTAACTTGTATAGTGATGCGCTTTATGTGGCTGCTCCTATGGGAAGATGAAGCGGCATTACAGTGTGCCGGGTACGAACAGCTAGGGATGTGCACTATATAGTGTGGGTTTGACAAGTTACCGATGATCAAGGGTAATGATTGTGAAGCGCTTCGAGATGGTCCCATATAAGGCGCTGTATAAATCCAAATCATTATTATTTTCTATACTCATACAAACTTCATCTATTGAGCAATCTGCAATCAAGTAATCATCTGTTCAAATGTTATAATTAGGCGAACGATACAGTAATTTAGAACAGCCAAGAACATTCGCAGTTGGTGTCACTGAAAAAAATACTTTTCAAGATTTGGTTTGGTAACCAATCTTCAAGTCCTCTCTCCTCAATTGTTCTTTGAAATAGCTTTGTTTCTCCCCCTTCAGAAGCAGGTACATGTATATTTTTTATTTTTCTTCCGAGTCTGTCAAAATTTCTTCACTACTCTTTACTTCTGATCCTTCACATTCTCAGACAATCATTGAACTTCTTTCAAAGTAAATTTATTAAGGTTGCATTACCAATCCCTCTCCAGCCTTTGTAACGCTAATGATAATGTTATACAAAAGATCGAATTTGCATCTTTCGTCGTATAAAATTGCCGACGTTGTTTAACAAATTACCCAATTGAATTTTTCAAATTTCTTACTTCGGTAAAAGTTTTTACTCAATACGTATGAATGTGGAATTTCATACCCAGCGTTTTAGAGTACACAGTGCCATACAGAAATAACAAATGACCAGGCTTTACGTGTCCCTAATTAGATATTTTTTCAAAGTCAGCTGTAACATTGGCGCCATGAGCAAGATAGAAATATAAGGGAGCAAAATAGTTCTTTTTTGTCGTAAATTTAATGAATTTCTATCCGTAGATTGTTGATTTAAAAATTATTTTTTCCGTATAGAGGTGACGTGGCTATTTCAGTCGTCGGCAGAAATTTGTTTGGGAGTAAAAAGGACGGATAACACTTACTGCTCCGTGTTAGATCTTTATACTCTATGTCATCGGTTCACAAAGCGGTCGTGGGTGGCATGCTGCCGGATATCCGTTGCCTCCACACCAGCCGAGGCTTTTGCAAACCCTGTTTGTCCAGAATTATTGACTCTGGTTGCGAAGAAAACTGTTTTAAATTTTCTTTTCATGAGCCAAACTGAGAATTTATATTTATACTTGTAAGCAATCTTTTATGCTAATGTATACGTCGTGTCGTATCATGATACCACAACTACTCTAACAAATCGTTGCATCGGCAAATGAAAGAAATGAAATCTGCATGTGCCCTTAATTGGACCCCATGACGTAGGTACTTCTGAGCTAGTTTGGTATCAACCCTCATTAAGCACATGGTGAAGAACTAGGGATAGACAAGGGAAACAATCCATCAACTCCTGGTCAAAGAAAACATTTTCAATAACAGTTTCATTGTAAAGGCCAGAATTCAGTTCAAATTTGATCTATTTCTCAAGGAAGACGGTGTATCGAATAATTGACAGATAACTAAAAATGGTGGAGAATTGCCTGCTTTCAACAAAATCATGAATCAATACCAAGGTGTAGAAAGGGGTGCCTAATTACACCTGAAATACTAAATTCACTTAAGTTTACCTATGACATTTGCCTATTACGTTTATAAGAACAGGAAGTCGTTCCTAAAAGCTTTCGTCTTTCATGTTGATACTTCAGTTGCCTTCCCTATCAACCCGAATCTAATTAAGAAATTAATTAAAAACAAATAAATTAGTTTCCTTTAATACGGTAGTTCGGAATGAACACAAGGAGCGTAATTGTATCACTTGTCACAAGATAATTAATCGCGTGCAATCCCATAGTCACGAAAAACCAACGTCATCGGTAGATCGCGGTACCAACAGAGAGACGGGGACGCAAGCATTCAGCTGGTTGGGATGTAAACACAGCAGAAATTACATGAAGGTTAGAGTGCGCTAGCGTACGCATGCGCAATGAGTAATCCCGAACTACCGTGTTCATGGATGATAAACTAATCACACATAGCAAACTATATCCGGATTTTAGTTTTCCATATCTGTGTTTAATGAGGCCCTGGGGCGTTGCTGACAATCCGGTTGAAATAGTTGTGCAGAAGTTTAATTCGCATTATTTAGATCCGTTCTTGTCCAGCAATTGTCTCCTCTTCTCCTGTGATAATGTGAAAATTTTGTTCTTGATGATATCGGATAAATGGCACCAACAAATATACTGTTGCAGTAACAGAACGTCATGTAGACAAGCCAAACCGACAGACGACACATGTGTTGCACTTTCAAGTCTCAAATCCCAGTTAGTTTAAGACTGGTCTGTGTAATGTTGAGCTTGCGCAAGTTATCCATGGTTAGGCACCAACCCACTAGATTTACTGCAAACTTGAGTCCATTATGCCCATTGGCTTCAACTGACTTTTTACCACTATCCTAAGCACTAAATTTGTCCAACTTTGATACTTTTCCTTACATTTCACGAGGATAATTAACTATTCACAATACATTGACAAGCAGGCATTGACTATCAACACGTTTGAACGTATCTGTCGTTTGACTATTAATATTTAGCGCCATCTATCACTGTAAGGTGGTGTTCAAGGTGGACTGTTTCTCTTCCTGAGGAAGAGATTTATTCATATTCCAGGGTCAGTTTTGGCCAGAAAGTGAAATAAATGGCACTATGTATGATTCTCGCTGTCTCTCAACTCCGCTTGGATGAACCTCTTGTTGCTCAAGTTTGGGAAGAGTACCCTTCTCCCACCTCACATATTTCATCAAGTTTCTGAAGTAGACTAAAATACAATATCCTTACACACAAAGGGAGATATAAGTGCCGTACGTAGATAATCATGCCGAGAACTTCTAAACTATATTTCTACAAAAGTCACAACCACCATTAGGCACAAACTCCCAATGCATCAGTTCTTATACAAAACATTCAATTCAGTGACAAGGTATATTCATCAAGGCATACAATGATATATAAGGGGTGCAATAACGGTTATGGCATAAATTTGCATAAACTATGGTACAATTTTACACTCATGTAAACAAATCTCACATAAACCTCCTCAGAACTAATCTTAGAAGTCTCATGTAGCGTTAAAATGACACCCCAACAACACGTTAAAATGTGAAATTCTACCTTTTGATATCTGTAATTAAGATCTGATAATCCTGAACTCCCGACATCAGTTCTAGGCAATAGGTTGGAATATTGCGTGGAAAGTAACATAAAGGGTTACTTGAATGGAGGGAGAAACAATACACGAGGATCTTGTGGTAAGTCACACACAACTAATTTTCTAAGTGTAAATTAGCCGATATTGTCTTTTTAGATGCCTCATTCGCAAAATTCCTCTTACCTTGATAATTCTAGCAAAAATTCTTCTTGCCTCGTCCATTTGCTGAATCAAATCTTTCTCTTCCGTTTGCTTTGTGGTCACCATCAGGTCTTGGTTGTGGTTGCCCTTCAAACAAACAAAAAAAAACAGCATAACATAAGACAAAAGCTAGAGGTAGGAAAATCCCTTCATTAACACTTGTTTATGTTTGAATACCACTGCCAGACATACGTTTAGAATGAATATCTCTCAGAAGTGTTTAATCAGACCGTCAGGTGAATGTTACCGCTTTCTAAGAAAATGACCGAAAAACGAAACAACAGCAATTAGATGAGAAACTGTATAAAATCTTTCAGTGTCAGTGATCATTACCTTGTGCAAACTAAAATTGACCTTAGTATTATGCAAAACCTAAAAGTCATGTACCCACACCAAAAGAGTAGATAAGGCAAAAAGGCGAAATATTTTGGACCAGAACTAATACATGTATTACTTTAGGGGCAATATATACAAGCAGGGATGTAGCCAAGGCCTGACGATTGGGGAGAGGTGTGGGGTCTGATGTTCCAACTGGATCGACCTTTCTCCAACTGGAGGATTAAGACACCTCACCCACAGAGGAGTATCAGTGATCCATTGTAGGGACACAATATGGACCTGGTGGTTAAAATTCTTTTAAAGAAGGTACATGGGTGCCGTGTTGTTTATCTTTACGAATCTATCGGGGTAAGAAGCTCTAAAAACGTGGAACAAGGAGTTTTGTGACAGGATGGAATGGCCAACTGAGAGAGAGAGGAAAGTCGGGAGCGAGATCCGTCGCCGTAGCATGGGGTCGAAGGGTCCACAATTGGATCCTGGTGGTATCCAGGAAAACCACAGGGGCAAAATTTTACAGCTTTAGGATATTTTTAAACTTGTGGGCGCTGGAATAAAGCATATGGGAATAGATACTAGGGAGCACTATAAGTTTCATGGAGCTATTAAGATCATAAAATTAATTCAACGAATATCTAGACTTGTTGGAGTAAGATGTACATATATTAATGGTCATAAACTTCAAGTTGTAATATTTTAACGTGTTATATTTACATATTCAGATGTAACATCTCCATATTTATATGGTTTTACAGTAAAATATTAAAATATTTCAAATGTATAATGTTTAGATGTTGAATTTCAGGCAATTAATATGTTAACGTATTAGCAGTAAAATACAGAAATAGTGATATCCAAGATCATTGATTTTGAACATTTCAACTTAGAAAACGTTTTATTAAATTTCGAAATATCAATGTGTTAATATATTGACTTTAAAATATTGGCACATTGATATCCTAGGTTTGTATGCCAATTCTACAATTTTTAGAACTAAAATATCTCTATTTCAAACTTCAGGATGTAAACATTTTAGTAAACTATCTGTAAAATATTATTGACATGTGGATGTCCGAGATCTTATTTTTTCAATATTTTAACGAAATGTATTGAGATGTAAAGTTACATGATAACAATATGTTGCTGGTAAGATATTGAAACATTAACATCCCATTTCTAATGACTCAATATTTTAAGTAAAAGATTTTAGCTACTTAGTTACAGGAATGAATATCTTAAAATCAGGACGGTGAGATATTGATAGATGACAATACCGTATTTGAATCTGTGAACATTTTACGTTTATATATTTAGACATTAAGGTTTTCGCTGTCAGTAATCCATTATCTTACTAAAAATCTCTTTTAACATAATTATATGCAGATATTACACAGTTACTACCATATATACATATAGATATACAGGTAGACGCAGATGTTAACAGTATGTGTTTTAACATCCCAATATTTCCATGGCATTTGAAAAACTCCAGAATACGCACAGTGAGAAGACCATAAAATCCCAAGTCGCCCACGTTTTTGTATAGACCAATTCTAATGAACTAAGGGCTGGTCAATTTTGATGATGTAAGGGGATCCCTGCGTGGGGAGCATAGATTTTGAAAGGGTTTCATGGGGATATGGAACACTACCTTAACGAACGGCTACCCTACAGGAACAAACAATTAGAACAAGACCCAAGATTGGTGCAAGCAAGCGCATCGCGGATGCTCGATGAGAAAATCATGTACACACGCGTTGTTACAATGCCTCGTTTGTTTGTCATGGTACTCTGTAGAAGATTTCTCTTTCATTCTGTTTATTCATGCTGTATTGTCCATTTTAGCTTGTCATACACCTCCCAATATACACTGCATTAAACCGCAATGGGTAATAACTAGTAAAGACCTTCCTCTAAATAAATAAAAACTGAATGGATCTTCGCCTACATATATTCCACAGGCAAATATAAAAAAAAAAAAAATATGCGCCTACATACATTTCGACGCGCAAGTATAAAAAATATGGGAAGAAATCCTACATATTGCACAAACAAAAATTTACACATCTGGTGTCTAATGTTCTTCCAAACCAAAGAAGCACATAACTCTTACTTGGCTCATTATTCCGAATTCTTCTAATTTCCAATATTTCTGAGGTTTTTTTTTCACTTCTTTAAAGCAATTGTATTGTTAGAAACAATTTTAAAGGCCGGAAATTCCCGACACGTGCAGCACTTTGCCATCTTGCAGTTACAACTAGAGTTGACATTTTCAAGAAATATTCTGTGGTAGTTTCCATCTTACCGCAGACGGAGCATCTAGGAGAAAGATATCATAAGGGTGAAGGAAAGTCCTGCTGCACATAATGACTCTATTCACTGCACAATGTATTGTCAGACCGTTTACGAGCCTGAGGTGGACACCACACTCTGTCTTACCGAAGAAAGAATCAGCTGATAGGGCCTCAAGATCATACTAATATAACTTATCTACATTTCGCGACGCAGGTGAAAGGATGGGTCAAAATGGAAAAATTCACGTCTATTCCATCTAAGAAAATGGAATATGATGAATATTATGTAGAATATACGGATTTCTGTAATTAGAAAATTTGTAGGAGTGACAAATTCAGATATTCCAAATGGCTTACTCTGGTCTTATAGCTATTGTCAGTTTTACCAATATGGGGGGCATGGGATCTCCACACCCTCCTCTTCCCCTTTGCCCGTCTAGCGACGTCCCTATATTGAAGAAACGACCTAGTCCCATGTCACTCTCGAAGAAAGGGAAAATTTGGTGCCTTTTAATCGGCCAGGGGGTAATTCTAAAGTTTTGATCATTAAGGTCTGAAACACTATCATGACCGATAACAGACATTGAATTGTGTTCAATTAGAAGGATGGACTTTGAAATTACATCGCCATAAAAATGCCTCCATTGAATTTTCAGCTGAATATTTTACCAGCGGATATTGGTAGGAACTACATTTGCTATCCCAATAGCAACAATGGCCTGAGTACTTCAGTAACTGATATATCTCAAGTAAGTAACTGAAGTAACTTTTAACTTTTTAATGAAACGCGCTGTCCTACAAAAAACAAATATAAAGCCTTAGAGATGTACTGGATGCACCCGAGCTTACAAAAAGGTAGAGAACAAGTGACCATTTAATATTTAAGTTGGTGAAACATACCTTTGCTTTTCCTGGGTGTACTTGGTTGGTTTCAAAAAGGTTTCGTTCTGTCGCTCTATCCGGTGAGAGGCCTCGTTTGCCAGAGATCACTGAATATGCAAGGAGGTCAAATGCTGCATGATTACATCAGTTTTTAAAACTCGGATGGCAATTTTTACAATGACATGATTTAATAAAATAAAATTGATTTGGATTTACTTACTTTACAGGAAAAGGTGGCATCCCATAGCGTTAGTCATAAAGTGAAGCACATATGCTTCATAACTGTTAATGTTTCATTACAATCTACGAACATTGTTTACGTCGTAAATTCATTATTAAACTATATTCCAAACATATTTCATCGTTTGGTAATGTTGCACAGATTCGTTCTTCAATAAGAATAGTAATCGCTAAAAGAGTTTATATAAAAAGTTTAAAAAGGGGAAATATTAGGAATTTAAAATGAATTATGGCTTTTTCTTGTGATGCTAAACTTGCCAATTCATTATTTCGTTACACGGTTACCGTTTACTGGGACGTCGATTTTGTCGCAAATGATTCTTTTTTATTTTTGCTTTCACGAACAAGGATATAAGATCATGATCATACGCAGAGGTTCAAAAACTGGAAGCTTAAGTTACTTTGAGTGGAACTTACTATTAGCAGGATGACGTGCTTTTTCTGCAAATGAAAGAAATTAAGAGGCACGAAATGTAAAAGCCCTTTCAGATTAGAAATTTACAGCTGAAAGCAACGCAAACTTGAGGAAAGGGTAAGGAAAGTTCATCCTTATGACATTAAAGTGGAATTTTGCAACTATATGTTGCAAACTCTAAACACTAACTTTATCATTTCAATTCCGTTTGCAACTTAAAGATGTAGAAAAGCTGGCTTTTTACTCCAGCCTGAACAAAACGAACAATTCTAACATAAGTACAATTTTACCCAAACAGATATGACGGTATTTCTATACACAAATCGTAAAGAGTACCCATAAAATGCTAGAGGGTATATTCTCTCTCGTATAGAAATTACACCTCAAGTTCACTGCAATTTAATGCACTGTCCACCACAAAGCAGAATAATTTGGCACTTCGCCCCAAATCCTAACAGTTTCTGATTATTACTGAAAGCTTCATAACCTCCTTGCCCCTTTTAGAACATAAATAAAAGTAGGAAGCCTACGCACTATTCAGACGAACATTGATGCATTATTTACATTTAGTACTACCCGTTTTCATTTCCTTACTGACGGTTTCACTGAGCAAAAGATATCTGAAAAGAAGTTTCTAACTCATGAAAGAACTTAGGAGTAAACGCATTGGCAGTTGTTTTCCGTCTGGCATTTCATATTGCCAGCTTGTTGGGTTTCCTCAGATTTAAAGACACTACGAAAATAAAATGCGATTTTATTTATTCATAAGAATCCCTGAGGTAGAATCTTATCCATTTCGCATATCGTAAAAAATACCATGCCTAGCAATCCTGTTTTTTAAGTTTTCTAGAATATCCCCAATTTTTTTACAAAACTGCAAGAACCGTGCAACCTTTGATGTTCTACAATGAAGTTTTCGTACGGTGGCATTCTAAGGGCCATCATACACGGAAATGTAAAACAATTGTACGTGACCCTCTACTCTCCCATGGAAAACATATGAGAAAATTTACAGTTATTTAATCCATTCTTCCTAAGTAACAGGGAGTTGATTGGAAGCTGATATCCTCACATAAAAAATTCTTTAAACAGCAATGATCAGCTTACTCATTTGAGACTTCGTGGACCACACCGGCCGATACCTCACAAAAGCCAGAAGTGCTCACTGCTTGGGATTATGGATTTAAATATTTAAGATATAGAATGAAATGCAACAAAAATCTCATGTTCTTTTGGCAAAATTAGTTTCAATGTTTAAATACAAATACAAATTATTCCGAAAAACACCGAATTGTAAAAAAATTAAAGGATGACGAAACACCCATTTCTAAAAACTTGCTTTATGGAAAGAAGAAAGCTTACGTTGTCGTTTCACGGTGGCAGTACAACACAAACAGATGCAGACACAAATGGATAAGATGAAAATGCTTCTCATGATGAGGTTCTTGTAGTGCTCCCGATACGATTAAAAACCAGTGAACGATTTGTTTGGGATTTTCTGTTTCTTCTTATTTCGTGAGCGCTCAGCACAGTGAATCGAAAATTTTCCTTTTACCTTTTGAATAGAAATTTTAGATAAAGGAGTACAACTATATTTACACTGAATTTAGTTTTACTTTTTTCAATACCTTTTTGCCAAAAAACATTGTGCAAGATATGCTTATATACTGTCAAAATGCAATGATATACACAAATATTGAATCCCTATCAGGACCAGTTCCACGAAAAATCCAGACAATTTAATGCCATGAAAGGAAGCACACCGAAATGCAAGTAAAATTAAGAACTACGTTGTTTTTAGAAAGCTCTCAGCTGACGTATTGTTGTAGCACCGTCTTTTTCCTGTACAAGTGGTAAGCTGTGAGAAACCCCACTTTGCCCAGGGTTGGTTTATATACGCTTTGCCTTTAAGCACGGCAGAATCTCCCCAGAATCATCAATTATCATGAGGGCTATCATAATACTCCTGTTTTTCCAACAGCAAAATGAAACGTTTCGACTTTCAATCACTTGTTATTCTGGCATTAGCTACAAGTTATCTCATTAAAATAACCATCTTAAATATTTTTGGCCCTTCAAAGGCGCGAAAGTACCAAATTTAGTTTATGTTTATTCCATGTTCAACCTTTCTCTCCCTCCCGGTAACACTGGTCATTCACCTCACACAGCGGATATACAGGTAGTACAAGAATGAGATGTCATTCATCATGTCATAAACCATTCTGGTGGTTACGATGAACTTGTAGATTTTGGCTCATCATCACATGCATATCCAGGTATATATGTACATCTCGACTTTCTAGCCCAAATCTCATGGAAATTTCAACGCAGTCTTTAAGCCATCTTAAAGAAAGTTAAGCCATCTTAAAGTTCTCGATGCCTGAAACGAGGTAGATACTGAGTACATACCCCATTGGCAAAAATTAGGAAGCAGACAGAGGTTTTCGATTTTATCTTTCCAATTCGTCACCCGCTTTGAGTTAACGTGGAATGAAAACGCATTCCCAA
>JAAAJZ020637428.1:0-11284 GCA_010015985.2 Actinopyga echinites | reverse complement strand
AAAATACTGAAATTGGGTAACGTTTGCCCAACAACTTTTGTAAGAAAATCTGTTGCACAAATATGCTTGTCACTAACCCCTCGGTAAACCCATTAATCAGCAGTTGTTGGGCAAAACTTTACCCAATTTCAGTATTTTCACAACATACGTACCCAGTGTTGGTGAAATTTTTACCCAACTGTTTTTAGAGTGTAGTAAATTTTCGTTCATTTTGGGGGGTAAGGGGTGAAGAGCCCCTGGAGCAAAAATTACCTTGTAAAAGTGAAAAAAGTTTACGGCAGCATATCCAAACAATGTGGAATGAATATATTCTCCCCACCACCCCGGAAATTTCCTTCTATGAAGACTTGAACAAAGCAAAGTCGAGGTTAGCAGCAGTTGGTGATGAATTCTGCTTTGTTTACAAATTTTCATGGCATATTTGCCTCTTTCCACCCATACGACTGCAATCCATGACGTCAGTGGTATAACGTCCTCTGTTTCACTGATTATTGTACTCGATGGATTATCAACTGCGACAGAAGAACCACCTGCCAAAGTATGAAACATTTATTTATAATGTAGAACAGGGGTAAGTAATTGTACTAATGAAAGGAAACTACGTCATTTTCAGTATGAAAAAGTCAGATTAAACTGCCGAGCTTGTTGTAGCTTCAGCTTTCTTTCTAAAACTGAGAATTTCAATTAGCCGTGTAAAAGAGGACATACGCTAAGGTTTTGTTACTGTAATTGCTGGTATGAAATGTTAACATCAGTTCTACTTATTGACATTTATGTGCAGCTGTTAGTCATTTGATTTGCCGTGGGATCAGCATCAAATAGGTTTCGATGAAATTTCAATGTGACTTGATTATTACTCAAGTCACATTGAAATTACATCGTACTTTTTGTTTTACCCGTTTTCAGCCTTAACATAGTAGCACACCTGTGTTACTTCTCACAGATATACCAACTCAGTACAGTACAAGGAATATTCAACAACACTCAGCAACTGCGAACACATAAATCCGCGAACACGTAAATACTGTCCATCTCCGCGTGTAAGATAAATAATCAACTCAGCTCAATTAAGAGGGGTTCTTTTAAATTATGGAAGGTCAGCTTTGATGAAAAAACCGTGGATTGCTTTTAGATGAACGGTCTATCATCTCACTTTAATCATCGAGCGATAATTGATGGAATATATTACAAAAAGTGGCAACTTGCCCTTAGCGCTTCTTCAAAAGTGGCAAAAAGACTTTCTTGATGTGCTGTCCTATGATTAATACAGGATCTAAGCACGATCTCCCTAATGCTGTCTGGTAGTGACAAAGAATTTATAATCAATTTTACTTGCTTTCCGTTGACCAGGAAAATATAAATGTAGGAATAATCTACGTTTCCGAGAGAAAACGAAATCCTGTTGGCTCACTGTCACAATGTGGAGGACACTTCTACCCATTTTGTTTTATTTTACCACACCAACTTTTTGTCTCCGCAAATTTGATCTACAGTTTGAATACAACACATTTTAGTAATATGTCCAAAACACCATGCTACTCTCCCGTAGCATTAGATGCATCACAACCAAATAGTGCTTGGCAAGCCACACTACTTTCTAACCACCACGTCAGTTCATCTTTATTGTAACTAGTCATGGATGTCGTTTGACAGTTACTCGGGCCCTGTTTTATTGCAGTATAACCATAGCACATGCATAAACAACGTTTTACTCTCTACGAAGCAGGCTTAAATTTGTGTGTGCAATTCCCGTCATTAGACGAACTTGAGTCTAGTCAGACTAACAGAAATACTTACAGGGAGTTAAAACTAGAAGATTTGCAGAAACAAACACATAGACTAGCACACTTCCCTACTTCCATTTCAATTCTTGACGTAAAGTTTTGAAGCCTTCCTCACCACACGGCTTTTACCATTATCTAATTTTTGTTTGATTTACGTTATCAACATTGTCTATTCTTCGTAGTTTTTCAGTAAGCCATAAATCCTTACAGCACGTTGCGCTATAGCATTAAAATTTAGGCTCATTAAATTTTTGTTAAATCAAGACGAAATGCAGGCTTTTGGTGCAATTAGAATCTTACAATCGATTCAGCCTAACTCAGTCGTTACAAAGATGGATAAATAAACGGAAAACGATCTTAAATTTGCCTAATTCACTAACATATAACAACCGACAACAAAGCATAGCGCTTTATTTACTTGCAACTAGCAAAGTTGCATCCTGTGTACATGTAGATACATGGTAGACCCATTTAAGGCATCCGGCCAGTCTGTTACATAACATTGCATTTGTTCTGCCTCAAATCTCAACCAAAGCTTGACTTTGCTCTACCCTGTGTTTAATCAGCCTTTCCGTGTCATTCTGTCCCATCTATTAAAATATAAGATTTAAGTAATACACATGAATTCTGTGTTTTATTCTCCTTGAAATCGTCCTCGCGAGCTTTCCATTCGTACAGAACACTCTCACAACTTTCCGAATCATGTAAATTGGACGAGTTGCTCCATTCAGGTAAAGAATAAAATCTTGTAATTCACCTTGAAAATCTTTAAATGTTCATCACTGCATGAGGGAAGGCCAAAATGCCTAAAAGCCCGGAGGGAATGTCATTCATTTAATGCGCTCTATACGTGAACCGAGTAGCCTACTATGTAAGTTTAAAGATTATCTTCCTACAACTGGGCAGGTCTCTTGTTTAAGTGTATGATCTGACGTAAAACGGTAACATCACATTAAAGGAGAAGTATGATTCCTTGTGACAGTATTTTTATTTATCACCACATGAATCGTTCACTAATCTCACGCGGTTTATATTCTAATCAACTTTTTATAACTGCTTTATCAATTAACATATATCAAGTATTTATTTATCAGGTGAACCGTTCCACAATTTTAATGTTCAGAACAACCATTTATATAACTGTGCGTTAAAATATATCTCAATGAATATTCATTGAACCCTTTGATACAAATATTTCACGCAAGATCATTTGCTACTAGGGGGGTTTAAATTGACAAAACTGCCGACAGAGCAAACTCTTATCAAAGGACATCACATCAAATTTTAATGAGCAAACTGACCTCTGTATCATCAACAAATCTTTAATAAAAGATTAAAGGTTAATTTCCCAAGTAAGTGTTGTTTGTTTGAAATCATTACAATGAACTGGTAAACGTTACATTAATTGCAATTACCTATTAGTTTACGAAAGGTAAGAAATTGGTTCTAGTGGATGGTTCTGCTGCAGGACATCTATTGAGGGGAAGGGACTTGCTAATTCACCCAGGCCAATTTTTTCATGGGGGAGTAGGTTTTTTGATGGGATTGCAATCGAATATTACTGACTGAGGTCGAATTAGTGTTGATTGTAATTCACACCGCCAATCCAAGTGAAGATTCGATCAACCCGGGCTACCCACTTTTGGGAAACTTAGAAAGCCTTTTTTCTTTCAGAATTTCCTTTTTTCCAAATTTTCCAGGATCACCTACCACCCCGACTGCAGGTCTTCATTAAATTAAGCATTTTTTGCAAGTTTAATTCTTTATTGTATCTCCTTGACCGTAGGCATTTTCTTCGCTCTGGACATGCTGATGAGCACCATGCCGTAATGATGTTTTTTTTTTTTAATTTATTTATAGGGGGACATTCCTAGTTTGGCTGATTGGAAAGCGGTTAGGTTACCTAAAAGAATAGAAACAAGTGAGCTGTACAGACATACAGACTTGCAAAATTTCTTATCATGGTGGTACAGTAATTGTTTACTGAAACTCTGAATAACAAATGCTGCCCATACAAAGAAGTCCTTATCCAAATACATAAAATAGAATAATGGAAAACATTAAACAGGTTAATCTTCATAGAGAAAAAAACGTTTTGAGTCTGAGGCTTGGATAATTAAACTGAATCATATAGACATTACGTGGTTTTGTTGATATTATACTTGTGGTAGGCTACGTTGCCATCATGCATTCACTCCTGGTGTTATCCATTTAATGCTTTGCACACGGATTACAGAGCATCTATATATTATGGTACACGTCTGACCCTGGAGTTAGCTAGATCCCTGGTCTAACAATACTTCAACCTCAACGAAAAGTACATACGAATGGCATACTGCAAATTAGCATTCCAATGAGAAATATTGTCGTCGGTAAAGCGTTCTCAAGTACCCCTAAGGAGCCCCACTACCTTATTGAGAGATGCTTCTGTTTGTTCACTTATTTGATTACTTGTTTGTTCACTCAGAATGGTAAACCTAGTCATTGTAAGATCAATACTGCTTGAAAGAGAGCTTGGTCACGTGACCGCATTCATGATTAGATTAAGGAAAGTATTGTGAGCCTCAGAAAAAAAGCCGGTTTTCTATTTTTAAGATGATGCCTTTTAGACAAACTTCGTCTTCATCTTTGTTAGATATTAGAAAACTTTTGAGTTCTTCATTTTTGATTGATCAAACTGGGTAAAATAACATAACTTATGTAGCATAATGGTGCATGAAATCATATCAGCCTATATTTTGGTTAGGCAGTCCCTATCCCTCCTTTCCCTCCCCTCTCAAGTAGAGCTTTGTAACCTTTTTAGTGCTTAACCCTCAGTGCTATAGTTGAACCGTATAATAGTTGCTTAGATAAACATAGTGTGTTTTGTCTAAATCTCTACAGCTAGCCTAACTGAGGTTGAAGTTTTTGTTAAAATAAACTAGTTCAAGACACCGCTTCCAAACAAGTTATTCTGACAGGACGTTACAGAAATAAGAAAGACGGATAACATTCCTCTGGCATGTAGACCACCCTACTAAAACTTCCTACTTTCCTCGGTCCTCCTTTGAGTAGCCATACTCAGTCTGTCAAACTAACTTCAATTCAAATTCTGTCTTAAAATGTCAATCTGGTAAAAATCTCAGAGCTCCAAAATAGATCAGACAGACGGTTTTCCAAATTTACAGGCGATACCACCATCTGGTTCTTAATAAAGCATTTCAACGCAAAAGCCACATAAACAAGTTCTTGGCTTATTCACATACACACTCATTTTCTCAAAATGTCTGAATTCCCTAGAGAAACGATCCAGTGACGTCAAGTGTGCGTCATCTTAGCTAACCTTTTTATGATCATCCAGCCAGACCTTGCCGAAAAGTTTCATTGCAAGTACCCCCAACGGCGTTACATTTTTCTTGACAAATTGGTATCAATGTTCCCGGTTGTACGACCGTATATGAGGCCGTCTCGGGATCTGCCATAAAAATTCCACATGGCCTTCTACTGGCCTATTAAATTTCTTCATGTCGGTAGGGTTTTCAAAGATTGTCTAAAGGTAATGATATAGACAACCGATGTGGTCCTTCTTGCTCATTCATTCCGATAAACAGCAAGACATCATTTCTCCATTTTCTGTTTAGAGCTTTGTGCATCAAGTCATATTTACTAGTCAAACCACCTGATGTTGAAGAGTTCTACGTAACGACTAGCGATACACGGGTACGCATTGACGTAACATATTTTAGCACTGAAGTATATAAACAGCTGATTCTTCAAGAAGAGATGACATTCAGGTGCAATAGTTATTAAATGCTTGAACAATAAAAAGGCGAAATTCTACAGAAATAATACAAAGGTATGCAACGCTTACACGTTCTTGTCTATTCACTTTATTAAACATGATGTAAGTAGAGTTTATTTTTGAAACTAGAAAGAGGAGGTGACGAAGAATTCTTGTTTTATTTTTATCAAAACTAACATCGTAAGCTGTTTAATACTTCATTAATGTGTAAAACTGGGATACCTGTGTGTAAGAAACCAATGCAGTGAGCTAATGACCTGAAGTTGATAGGTTACTACAAATTGTAAATACATTTTTTAGCAAGTCGCTTTGCTGAAAATGTGATTGCACGCTGAAATACGACCATTGACTTCTGATCTTTGCACCGAAACTGCTTAAATTTAATTTTACTTGAAGCCCATAAAATTGTCAGTTTCAGTAAAAATAATGCCTCTGTAAATTGCAAAATTAGGAAACTGTGCAACTGCAGGTCAGAAGAACGGGACTTGGAAGTACGTTGCAATAAAAATGGAATAACATTTAAAGTGGACTATCCCAACTGTAAATTAAAGGGGTAAAATAAAGCGTAGAATAGAATTTTCGTCTAATTATCAAGATTTGAAAGCTACACAAGATCCTGCAAACAGCAAACTAAAAAGTTCTTTGGTTGATGGTATTAGCATTTAAAGATTACCGACCGGTGACATGAGACAGGTCTACAATGTCCTAACAGAGCCACAATAGGGCCAAGTTGTGACTTTTTCGTTGTTGTTTTGTTTTTGTTTTGCTTAAATATTACTTCTTAAATAATAAGTAATATTGAAAGAGACTTCACATTGTTGGTATCATCACCGAAAACATTTGAGGCAGATTATGAGCCTCAAATATTTGTTGAATTGTTGTATTGCGTTTGTATTTATGTTGTTATGGCTGTATGACATCATGGCAGACTTACTACAAGTCATCATGCAGTTTTGCAAATGGTGGCATCCTGTTACTGCAAATAAGTTATCATACCTAAATAACAGAACAAGGTGCAAAGATGCGATTTGTTGTAACTGGTTCATACTTTGTCCCTTTATCATATGCATCTACTTACAGGTTAGACTTTGGTTCTCGTTAAAGGCAGTAATACATTGTAATTACCAGATGCAAAATGACACATTCTTTTACGTTGAATGAAATCTATACTTAAAACTAGTTAAAACAGAAATCTTAAGTTTATTGGATGGATACATTACTCGCATCTATTAACAATTATTATAAGGAAATACCTAATTTTCCTTTGTCTTGAATGAACATTTTTATTCAAATTTGGTATAACGGATTAATCCACTTCAGGTGTACACAATCATCTCGGAAACTCTATTTGAGATCCTGTAAATCGATACACCAACGCTTTAGAAACACGTTAGTTTTGCGACGATTGGAAAGTCACTTCAATAGTCTTATATATTCTGCAACGATGACAAGCTGCTTTTGATTATTTCAATAGAGAATTTAGTACATTTGGATAACAAATTTTAGTCTCTTGAAAACGGAAAGCGACGCAAACAGGTTCTACGTTCGATAATAACAAAGGCAAAAAGTGACATGTAAATACCGTGATAGAGCCCGGGGGATATATTTAATCGATAGGTATGATTAGGGTCTGTACATGTCCAGAAATATGGTAACAAATTGGATACTTCAAAGCCTTTTCGTTATCAAAGGTGAAAAAGAAAGCTTTCCCTGATGAATAGCGAAATGACATCCCTGTATATTAAGACTTCTTCTTGCATCTTTCCCTCCCTGTTCCCGAGCTATAATTTATCGTTTTCATCATGCACCTATATTTTCTCAAAATGAAACTATTGATTCGTATGTAGTTTGGTTTATTGACAGAAAACACGATTTCTACTGGTAGTTACTGTTACAAGGTTTTAATATTTCTCATAAGAGGAAACGATTTTTAAATGTGTTTAGATTGTAGACGGATCAATTCCTTAAGTTTCCCTTCAAATGGTTTAACCTAAAAAATACCCTACAGCGCAAATTCTGCATCTAATGGTATTTGCAAAATGTGGAATGGCCATTGGCAGTTTGCTGCCTTACCAGCAAAAGAAATGGATGTACATACCGTGCTGATATTTTTTTTATTAAGAAGATTTTTCGCGAGAAGTAATTTTAACGGAATTTAAAAGGATACCAGGCTGTTTAGAAAGAAAGTAAAGTACCATCAAGATTTTAACATAAGAAAGTCGGTTGAATTATTTACATTGTCGATGGAAAATTCAAACTGTCTGTATCAGCTGTGGATGTCTGTAAAGCTGCCTAAGAAGGGGAGACTGGGCAAGGGGCCCCAAAGTGATTCCATTCGACAAGCTCTTTGTAAAAGTTATACGTAAAAAATGTGAAACATAAAAAATGTAAGTTCATTAGTGAAATGTGGACTTTGAAAGCGATGAGAGACGATCCTAAAGCTTACCTTCCGAGAATTATAAAGAAATACAAAACTGAAGAATTTGAGACAAATTTGTCGGTAAGATAGCACACGTTAAGCTGTGCCATATCTGATATCTTCTGAAAGAAGTTGCAGCAACTGAGAGGAAGAATAGAGGCAGTGCGAAATAATGAAATGTTGTTATCTGAAAGTTTAATGACAAGGGATGGACGCTCTTCCAACGAAACAGGATATTGCAGAAAACGTGGTATCCAAGAAAAAGAAAACAAAACACTTAGGCCTACTTGCTTTGCTGTTTTATGTGCATGCTTTGCCTATTGTGATAGGGTGGTTTCCAGCCTTCATCGGTTACGACCCTGAATCGTTACGCTCATGCAGAAGCACTCCGTGATTTACATTTTCAATACAAAATTAATGTTCTGGAACATCGAGGGAAATAAGAGATTTGTAACAATTATGAAGTGCCTGCAAATCGAAGATGGGAAGAGTACTTAGTCCCGTTAAATCGTTATATTCGTGCTTTTGCTGCTCTTAACTGCCATGCTGAAACTTTTAAGTGATGAGATAAGACTGCGTGTCATGAGCTGACTATCCAATATTAAATTTGGAATTCAGTCTTCGAAAGATTGACATTTTTATTCAGAAGTTGGATACGTATACCAGAAGCTTGAGTATGGATTGATAGTTCAGTCCAAAAAGATGCACGATCCCCAAAATTTACAAATCAAATGTATGACAACCTACGTACTGACGCGTAACCAGTGATAATTAATGTTATCGAACTTACTCTACAAACTTGGATCTAAAGATTTGGTTTGGTTTGTTAAAGTCATGTGACCTTCTTCACTCTCCTTCTCAGTGCAATTTTGTGCTTTTCGACACCACAATCAACTATATTTGGCATTTCAATTGGCGGGAATCAGTCGTCTAAAGTGAGCAGAATTATTTAATTTAAAGTTGATCTGAGAAACATAAATGAGGAATGTATTTGTAACACAAGCATTTGGGGAAAATTTGCATTTATTCCGGTTATTCATGACCCAGAGATTTGCAACAACCGTACTTGGGTTAGCAGTGGTTGTTTTCTTTACTTTTCAATCTATTGTTTGATATCGGAATCGAAATGGATTTCAGCTTTCTCACGGTGTATGTAAAGCTTACATTATTACATTGCATTTTACCGTCATGATAGCACTGGGTTTCCAAGGATTAAATTGGATGTACACTTTAAGAAAGAAATTCGCAAATCAATTTGTCACTTGAAAGGACGTATCATCAATACTGCGTGCTTGCAATTTACTTTTGCTAGCAGCTATGTTAAAGTTCGGCTGCTGGTATTTGGAGAACTACACGACGGAGCTCCAATGAGTTTTCATTGATAGGGTAAGGTGTACTTACCTTTTACATTCAAAATATCGATTTCAAGTTAAGCCTTCCTGTAAGGATGATACTGACAAACAAATTTAGTCATATTTCAGTACAAAGCCCCACAACAGCCTTTGAACAATCCCTCCCCTGTATGCTTTAATTTCACCTCAAAAGGAGACATCCCCATCCCACCGTGACTTTCACCTGACTTTTGACACCCATACCTAATAAAATCACTTGAAACTGACCTAATAATTGACCTTTTGTATTTTTTGTAAATTTGACATTGAGCCATACATATGATTGCAGTCCCCACGCCTTACTACCTTCTCGCAAGGAAATTGTTACAGATTTTCTGCACGGTCCAATACTAGTAGGCGTCTCTACCACAAATAACAACTACATTTCTTTAAGGATTATTTGCTACTGCGTTTCATTTCATTTCCATAAAATGGCAAGTATAACTTATTTTCATCTACGCAGACGTAAGCAAGGTTGAGACGATAAGACATTTAAATAACGTCTCTTTGTTGGCAGGATTCTATTTTATCTTTAATCGCTTGAGACAGAAACATTAAGTTCTTGAAACGTCGAACAGTGGTCGTTAAATGTCACAAGAACAAGATGTTATCCAAAATATCAACCGCTTATATAATGCTCAACTTTACGAGCTCTCTTGATGTATCACTTCCTTTTAGAAACTACCGTGCATCTTGTTTATTAACATATAACATATAGATATCAATTCAACAGACAAGGCTATAGCATGAACTTTTCAGAGACTTAACTCAAAAACAGCCTAATTTTATATTGAAGTATAAAGTAGTACCGAAAGTAACAAAAGCAATGATTCATTTCAAGCATATA
This sequence comes from Actinopyga echinites, assembly GCA_010015985.2. Taxonomy (NCBI): domain Eukaryota; kingdom Metazoa; phylum Echinodermata; class Holothuroidea; order Aspidochirotida; family Holothuriidae; genus Actinopyga; species Actinopyga echinites. Next base: position 1,062 of record JAAAJZ020637428.1, on the reverse strand, counting down.
TTTATCTTCCAGTAATCCTACAAACAATGCTTTTTACGTTTAAGACAGATTTCTTGTCACCTTTTGTTTGGTTTAGATCGCTCCGATGGAGAATACGGGGAGAACTTTTAAAGGGTATATGACATCCCCAAATATATTTAGAAATACCCCTATATGTCTAAATCCAGTTGGTGACTGTGCTTTGATTGACATTACTTCAAACAATCATGCTGCACTGTGGTTGGTCAACGATGACCCTTACAATCAGTTGCGTTCCAAATTAAGCTCATAGTCTCACACAGTTTGTTTTGCAATGTTATCTCAACAGAGTGCAGCTCCCTTATCTGAAGTAGTTTCGAAACAATGCAGGCTACTGTGACTGTCCTCAAAGGGACGATTGTTTGTGTCTAAATTGGAGGAGCTCTAGGGCTAAAGTTTAGTTCGGAGAATTGGTGGTGTCGTCGGTGAGACTAGAGAGCCCTTAAGAGCACATCATCGCCTATTGTAACGTAGACTTATAGGCTACACAAAATTTAGTCTGCTTTATTGTTTCTGTGCCCTCAGCGAAATGCTTAAAGGCAGTATGAAAACACAGGCTGGAATGCATTTCACTCTTTTAAAGTTCTGTACCAAGAAGGCTGACATTTTGAGGTATTAGAACTTCAACAATAGAGTGTGACCTCATGCATTTCAAAGGAGTAGGTACAAAATTTTGAGTTCCTTGATACTGTGTAATGACTACTTCGATTTATTTGCTGCAACACTCAATATAGCACAATCAGAAACACACTTCATCCGACATATATTACTTTACCTGTGTTTGCATTGTATTTTGCAGAAGTAAAGAAGAAAGTTTCTTTTGGATCTTAACGTAATTCAGTAACAGTGACACAACGGATTTCCCTCATCCTACAACATAATGTTCTGGTTTAGTGAATAGAGGCAGAGTTAAATGAAATTAATGAGGTAAAGTGAAACCAAAACATGTGTTTCTAAACCTATAATGGTAAGACTATTGAGGTTTTGGCACGTTCAAGTCTGCTTTTAAGTATTACTTTCTTGTTGGACTAACACTTGGAAAAT
>JAAAJZ020636319.1:0-11288 GCA_010015985.2 Actinopyga echinites | reverse complement strand
ACAGGCTGGATATCGTTTGTAATAACGCAGGAATAGAAGAACAACCGGACCCAGAGAAAGTTATACGAGTTAATTTGGTAAGAAGATTAAAAAAAGTGTGTTCAGTTCAGGCTCTAATTGAATCGCTCTATGTAATTTTACAGTTACTTTCTTTGCATAAATATTTTCATAGAGGGTTTGCAAAGTGAACGTTGAAAATCTTTCACAATTACTTAAAAAATAACTTGACCTTATTGTTTGTGATAAGCCCAAGAAGTAATTCGTTCTTGTCCAGAGAAACAACACACATGAAGTTCAAATATTTTAAGTACAGTGTACTTGAAGCAAATAGGTGTCGCACTATGGCTGCCATTGATGAAAAGTTTTTTTTTCTTTTTGCTAATTTGTAGTTATAGTCATGGATGAATAACGGCTGATAATTTGCCCCTCAAGGCTTTGGAAACCTTACAAAAGTTCAACCCCAGGACGAATTCATAGTGTACATTCACCACCGTAACAGTGTAAAATTTGGTTTGATTTCATAAAGAAAATAAAACTTTGCTCATTTGTTCTCTGTTTGCTTCAAGTTTACTCCTAATATGATAATTTCAGCAGGAAATCTCGAGAACCGAACACAAGAAACAAATGAAAATTGAAGAGGAAGCTCTCTTTATTTCGTTCAACGTATGAAAATTTATTTAAATCTGGAGTGTAAAGTAGTGTTAATTATTTTCGTAAAAACCGTTACAGGCTAGACAGCAGTTAACACTCATTTAAAAGTTTTAGTGTGATACGTTCAGGCACAGAAGAAGCGCTCGTGCGCTTTATCTCGGGAAAAATTAACAAACCTGTGGCAAAATGCTCACCGTTTCCTGTTGCCGTCACCCTTTACATAGAAATAGTTCATACCACACTGTTGCCATTTTTTTTTAGTGAAAGTGTGTAGAACACGAGAAGCCTTCATATGGAGTTAGATAGGTAAATAAACAATAAACAAGTCATGCTGTAGTATGATTTCACGTCATTTTTATAGTGCTTAATATAATTCTGTTCTTCACTAGCTAGGGACAATTAACGGCACTAACCTGGCTAAGGATATCATGATGAAACAGACGGACCCTGCTGGTGGACTTATTATCAACACAGCATCCATGGGAGGGGAGATCGGAATAGTTGTTCTTTGCCTCAGTGCGGTGTCCTGAGTATATCGGGGGGGGGGGGAGGTAGCGATGCCTATAGAATTAGGCCTAACCTACAACTAAAATACTTAAATTCTCTGTAACGTACGGGACTGTCTATGCCGCGGTAAGCGGTAGTTTCTAGGCTATGACTCATTCTTTGGGATACTGTTCTGCTGGAATGCACACGGCCCTAAAGTAATCTAATCCCACGCTCAGCGCTTTCGCGCGCTTGCGCACTTTAGCGGCTATCATGTAATTTTGGGTTTGTTTGGATTGCGCTCCTTGTTCTCATTCCGAACTATCTTATTCATCCCTTTGTAGGAAATGTAGCAGTCCTACAGCGGGCAGTGACCAATAACAGCTGAGCACGGCAGCAAAGATCGCTCGATGTTGCTGGCGGCTTGCTGCAGTGATGTAATGGACGATTCCATACAAGGGTGAAAAAATAATTTAGTGCTAATACAATTTCCACTGCACACTACGAGTACGAACAGCTCAACACAAAATCAAGTTAACTACGTTACTACTTACAATACAACGTAGAAGCTACAAAGTACTATAAACTTTATAGTGCTGTAACGCACAGAATACCAGGCTTACTTGTAAAATTAGAATATTGAAAAAGCAGCATTAATCCGGTCTTCTTTTATGACTGAACATTCCTTTCCAGAAAATTTCAGACTACTAGGCTGAGCTAATAATTATGGCACAAGATTAAGTAGAGAGTATAGGGTGAAGCAATGCCCCCGAACAGGGTTTCAAGCGACGTTGCGAAAGATACAATTTTAAGGACTACGATATCTAAAACCTCGGTTTTGTAAATTGCAGTTCGTGCTGTAATTCTACGCAGCTATTATGCCCAGGCTACGTTTAGAGGCCTAGGCCTAGATAAGAATTGTAGGAATTACTCCAGAGAACTACATATGCTATGTGTAGGCGTCGTTACGTTCATTCGAACGACCGGGGGAAGCTTCATCTGGCATTTAGCCTAAGTCAAAACAGCACTGGAAGTAATTTGGTTCTGGTTAATGCCTTATTTGTTCCAAGGACCCACGGGACAAGTACCTTAGGCCCATAGAACTGTGTTGCAAAAATTTGTATACATATTAATCGTAACGTTAGTTCCATCCCAGGAATGAAAAAGACAACCCCCTCCCTCCTCCGAAATGAAAAGGAAAAACACGGAATAACGTCATGTAATGGCCAGGAACAGTACTACTACTAGGCCTAGGCCTATGGGTGATTAATAATGGGGGTGGAAATCTGGGGAAATTGAACTGAACGCGGGAGGCCAAAAGCTCCCCAACATTTTTCCGAGGCCTAGGCTAGCCCCCCCCCCCCACAAAAAAAAAATGCGCTAAATTTTGTTGGCCATACGCTAGTAGCCTACTAGGCCTAGTATTACTAGTAAGCCTACTAGGCTATCCTAGTAGTACTAGGCCTAGTAGTAATGGTGAAGACAGGCTCCATAGCCTAATTAGGCCCCTAGGCTATAGGCCTAGGCCTAGGCTATATTCAGAAAATACGCACTAGGCCTACGCCTATACTAAATGTCTGCGGTTAAGCCCCCTCCGCCGCTATGTCTCTAAAACCGTGTCTGGTGCTAGTCTACTAGGGCTAGTACTAAGTAAAGTGAGGAGGGTGGAAAGGTTGCAACATGACTGAACAGGGCACTAGGCCTAGGCCCGTACTGCCACTAGCCTAGGGGGCAAGGGAAGCAATGACCCCATCCAGTTCTAGAAAAATGCTAGCCTATGCTCTTTATTTTTTCGTAATGGAACAAAAAAAAAATTGACCTCAAATCAAAATGATGCTAAATGCTGCACCAGATTGCATCTGACTCTGAGGGTACTTAAATAGCCCAGGCTATAGGCCTAGGCCTATTCAAAAAATTCTCAGAGGGGAATAATCCACCTCCCCTTAGATCCCTCCCCAGGCCGGCGATCAGGCCCTGCAGTCTGCGGCCTCCAAACAAAAATTATGGCTGGGCCAGAGGGCCAGACCCCCCGCTGAAATCCTGGACACGCTCCTGATGGCTGGCATTATTTCGTCTAGGCTAGCCCAACTTACAGTGTGAGTAGGCTAGGCCTAGGCCTCTGTTAGGCCCAGGCCATAGGCCTAATGCCAATTGTCTGTAAGATTAAAAAGCAAAAGTAGGCCCTAGGCCTAGACCTAGCTTTGAGTTAATGTTATGCCTAGCCTATAGCCTACGTTGATGTTAGAGTAGGCTAGACCAGAGAGTTGCTACAAAATAGCAACTCCCTGGTCAGAGCTAACTAAGTTAGACTAACGTTACGCTAGTCCTCAGTAACGGGACTAAGTCAGGCCTATTTGTATGACGGTCGCCGATTGCTCTCTATACACAGGGAGAATTTCGCCTCCGGTAGTAGGCCTACATATGGGCCTACTGAGGACTAGGCCTATGACTTTAGGAGACCAAACTTTAGGCCTAAATTAGGCTACGCTCTTAATTTTCAGAAGTCTACCTCATACCGCTGTACATGTCCGTCTTTTCAAAGTGCTCACTTGGTCAATCACAGTCCTAACTGTTGGTGTAATAATCCACGTAATGTCCATATTGTTAGGGTCTGCAAATACTTCATGAAAAACATGAACACTCAACACTCCGAAGGACCAATGCAGACTGAAAATCATACGCTGCATGCGCAAGAGTATGAAGTCACGAGAATTGGTATTGTACAGTACGAGTTAGACAGTGCCCTAGCCCTGTGTAGTAACCGCAGCATTTATTGCAACATTTCGGATTTTCCCGCTGCATGCAACTTGTGTTTACACTGCTAACTGCATTTCAAATGGCAGGCGCGAAAAGGTACTATTCGCTTGGGATCGTTGAATGTTCTGTAGGGTTGGGAACCAAGATTCTTTCTGTATGACTAGCAAACTTCTACAGCTTCGCAGTGACAAACTTTAATAGTTTTTGCAACCGTTTTGGTATCGTATAAAAATAGTGAGTGATTGTACAATTTTAAAATCAACAGTTGTAATAATACATCACACACTCACATCCTTAACGTAGCAATTCGCGTTTCGGAAAGTGGAATCGTCTTTGTTTACATCAGTTACTTACTCGAAGCGCAGTGCGTTATGCGAATAATATATAAGGGCAATGCAACTTTTTTGTTAATCAATATTGAAATATCACGTACCCGTCATGAATGACCTAAATAAAATAGTGTTCGCTTTGTACTGCAATGTAAGGGATGGTGCCCTGACTGGGAGATGATTTCTACTCCGTAAATGGGCAGTTGGCCTACTTTGAGAAAAAAATATTGAAATGCTCAAAATTCGGGACCCGTGGCAAAAGTTTCATGAAAAGAACGCAGGGTAGAGAATACTAAAATGACTATTTAAATCAGGGGTGCACCGGATCTTGGTTCCCGACGGAAACCAATTTTTGCTACGTTCCGGTTCACTGCAAAATAGAACACAACCAAAATACCAGTTCTGGCTGGAACTTATCTTAATTTTCCACCAGTTCCGGTTCTGGCCGGGACCAGAATTTTGCTTCCGGTGCACCCCTAATACAAATGCTTCCAGCTATACTGCGCTCCATAATGTTGTAAAGCCTTTACGGGCAAACATAACTTTTTGCAATGTTTACGTCAAATTTTTGGCACTTTTGAAATTTGGCACTTTTGAAATTATGGATGAAAACGGTCAAATTACATAAAAGTCACTATATTCAAAAAGCGTAAAATTTTAACAATGACACTTCACAATGATCAAATAATTTTTTTTAAATAAAACAAACAAAAAACCTTTTCCTGTCTCTTTCTAGCTTTGGAAATGTGCTGAAAACATGGCACATGAACAAAATGAAAATCGCGTAAAACGTAGGAGACTGCGGGCAGAAGTTCAAGAATACGTAGAAAGAATATCCAGTGAACTACCTGCACCAAACGAGTCACAACTTGATCAAGAACTCTTTCGCACTGAAGCATCCGTGAATACCACTTTGTCCGTGGAGGTTCAAAATGTTTGTGATCTAAGTGCGGCATCAGAATGTGAAACAATCTGTTCTGAAACTAAAGACAGTGATTTTGATGACCCACTCGACTCTGATGACAATGATAACAATCAAGCCGATGACACTTTTCAAGAACAACTATCTTCGTGGGCCAGTCACTATAATATTCCCCACAACGCCCTGTCTGGACTTCTAGATGTCCTGAGGCAACAACACCCTCACCTCCCAAAGGATCCCAGAACTCTTCTTGGTACTGTCACTAAAGTGGATACAAAAACAGTGTCTGGAGGATCTTATTATCATCATGGTATAGTGAAAGGAATTTCCTCTGCACTAAAATCAGTTCCAATTACTTTGCTGGCCAAGGAGAGGGAAATCAAGCTGCAAGTAAACATTGATGGCCTTCCTCTTTTCAAGAGTTCAAATGCACAATTCTGGCCGATTTTAGGCATGATTGAAAATTTTGTCCCACAGCATCCTTTTCTGATTGGTTTGTACTACAATGACAAAAAACCAACAAATTTAGACTTTTTGAATGACTTTGTTACAGAATATAAAACATTGTCTCAAGAAAGTGTTAACTTTAGTGGGATCAACTTTCCTGTCACCATTTCTGCCATTACCTGTGATGCACCGGCCAGAGCAATGGTAAAGAATGTCAAAGGTCATGGAGGTTACCACGGTTGTGATAGATGTACACAAAAAGGTGAATACTTTGAAAACAAGGTCATATTCCCTTTGGTGAACTGTCAAGCCAGAACAGACGAGTCCTTTGCATTAATGTCTGACGAGACACACCACCATGGGCAAACACCACTAAGTGAACTATCAATTGGAATGGTATCAAGCTTTCCCCTTGACTACATGCACTTGGCTTGTCTTGGCGTTATGCGAAGGTTACTCAAATTGTGGATTAAAGGCCCCTTAAAGACTAGACAAGGTCCACAAGCAATCAGAATTATTTCTGCTTCTCTGTTGGCTCTGAGGATGAATATTCCACAAGAATTCGCAAGAAAACCTCGTGCCTTAAGGGAATTTGAGCGTTGGAAGGCTACAGAGTACAGGCAATTTCTTTTATACACTGGCCCAGTTGTTCTCCGGCATTGTATTCCCTCCAAGCTGTACAAAAACTTCATGCTATTTTCCACTGCTATGTTTATTTTCCTCAATCCTACGTATTGCAAGACCTTCACACAGTATGGCCACGAATTCCTACTTCGTTTCATAGAACAAATTTCAGTGCTGTATGGAAAGGACATGATGACTTACAATATGCACTGTCTTGTCCACTTATCAGAAGATGTCCAAAAGTTTGGATCTCTCGACAGAGTATCTTGCTTCCCATTTGAAAGCTTTCTTGGCCATTTAAAGAAAATGGTTAGAAAACCAGCTTCACCAATTCAGCAAGTGGTTCGACGACTTTCAGAACAAGGTGAAACAATGCTTCGTGAAGACAGTCAAATCCTTCAGCAACCACACCACAATGGACCACTACCTAGCAATATGGTCGTGGGGGAGCAATTCTTAAGAGCAGACCTCCCGAACTTTACAGTCAAATTAAGCGAGGGAGACAACTGTGTTCAAATAGGAAATGATGTTGCCTTGGTGAGAAATCTCTTTGTGAGCAATGGCGAGCCCCACCTACTCTTTGAGAAGTTTCGCAATGTGGAGGCATTTTACCAAACTCCTTTAGATTCCACAATCCTGGGTATTTTCAGGTCAAAGAGCTTGAGCAAAAACCTGAAAGTGGCAAAACTGCATGACATACTTTGGAAGTATGTTGCCATCCCAGAAAAGAATAACTACATTGTTATGCCACTCTTGCATACAAAGTAATTCTGTAATTTCAACTTTTTGCACTTGTTTTGTTTCAGTATCATGACCGCATTTTTAATAGTTGAATTTCCTGGAGAGGAAGGGGTTGGAATCATTCCACTTTCCTGGACATTTGGCAAGGATAAGTGTAATTGGCCACCATTTAAAGGTGCACAGCGTTTTGAGAAAGCAGTGAAGAACAATGAAAAACCAGACTCATCTTGGACTACCCATCGAATACGGATCTTGGGCAGAGCAGGTAAGAGACCATTGTAGTATGATTGTTCACCATGCTCAAATCTGTAGAAATGCCACCATTCATGGGAATATGCACCTGCCAAAAAGAAAAAAAAGCATACCACAAATTCTTCCTGAGTAACGTGCACAAGACCCAATTTTGCTTTTGACTTGTGACAAAGACAACATTACATTACACTGTAAAGTTAATTCCAAGGCATACATGTACAAAACTCATCACCCCTAAATATGAGGTGTGGGTCAACAGAATTAAAACTAAGGCTGGACTCTAGTTTGCAAGTTTCCTCTTCACAAGACTATTATGTGACCTTCAGCTACTTTTGAATGAGTCCTCATATTTTCAAGCTTTACAACATATAACCCTGCCCACTGTGTGAGTGTAACTCACTTGGCTCTGTGTAATAGAGTGCAGTATAGGCCTATATTTCATAGATATTAACAAAGGGCAATCAAAAACAAATTCAAATAATCAGGTATCAAAAAGTTAGCTCATATTTATGCTAAAACTACAGCTTTAAATAAGATGTTAAAACTTACAGAAAGCTAATTGAACCATGATACTACTGCACTTCACAGTGTTACGTCACTTACGTGACACCATACTTCATTATGTTTTACGTGTGCCATGAAAGAAACGAAGAAAGACCCAACCAGAAAGATACAGTATATCAGATACTGTAAAAGAGTATGTACTGTACCCACTGACCTTGATCATTATTGATGTAAAAACAATTTGCTTCACCTTCCTTTAGGACATTACCTTCCTTAAGGACATTTTAGACTGGGCCTACAGCATCCCCCCAAATACATCTAGACCTAACCGGTAAGGCCCAAATCTAGTTGTTAGTTGTGCTTTAATTGACATGAATTCACTCAAATGATCACGCTCCACCCCGGTTGGCCAGTGATAACTTGATGTAATGAGTTGTGTTCCCAATTAAGCTCAAAGTCCCACACAGGCTGTCCTTTAGATTTGCCTAGAGCGATTTCAGCTATAGTAATGCATGCAGGTTACTGTAGCTGTGTCCTGGTAGTGGCACTTGTTTGTTTTTAAATTGGAGGTGGGGCTAAAGTTAGTTCAGTTGGGAAAAATTCTTCTGTGCATAAAATATGCGTGTAACAAGGGAGTTGGGAGTCCGATAATTCGTCTGCACATGCGCACCTCTTCTAAACAGTCGGGATAAACAAAACACACTCGTACCTACAACACGCCTTACAAAATTTGAGTTAACTTGATGCAGTCGGCCAGTCATCCCTTTTGAACCCATCGCCAGTATAAAAGTGGTTCTATACGTCTAGCCTTGAGCCGTAAACTGGATAAACTTAATCTGCCGTAAAGTGGAACAACGTGCAGTTAGGCAGGCGATACCTGGATTTAAGTTTAATGGTATATGTATGTAGCCTACTGCTGAGCTCGTTTTGTTTATCCCGCGTGTATCCCTCAAATCCATACGGCGAAGGAATTATCAAACTGGCTTATAGCAACTCTCTGATACAACACAGTGCAATTGTTGCCTTTGTAATGTGCTTTTGAATTCTTCATGTCTATTAAGCAATGAGTACGTTATAAAGACTTACATTTTACAATAGAATTTACAATGGTTTGATCTACTGTACACGAAAATTTTGACGATAAGATGCTATGAAAAAGACAAGCTGGACAAGTTCCACTTTACAGTACTTGTACCTTACATGAATTACTTGGAAATATTTCAGATAACTATGAAAGAGCAAAAATACTATTGCGGAGGGCAGAAGACACATCTGATCTTCAGACTGAAGATGAAGATGACACCCCCAGGAAAAGGAAAAAGGTGTAAGTTGACTTCAAATATTACTTTGGTGCAGTGTTCTAATGACTCGAGTCAATTAAGTGACTCGAGTCTGACTCCAGTCTCTATTTAAGAGACTGGAGTCTGACTCGAGTCCCAACCCCACGTGACTCAACTCAACTCAAGTCATCACTTGCAAAAGATTCGACTTGACTCGAGTCTCAAAAACCATTTAACAAAGTTCCAAGGACTTTACGTGACTCCAGTCTCCAAACTCAGAGACTTGACTTGACTCTAGTCTTTACTCGTCGTGACTCGAATTGACTCAACTGAAATAACACACAAAAGGTTTGAAGATTTAATCTTCCACCCCCCTCGGAAGATGTGCACTAATGCAATTTAAGTTAAAATGGACATTAACACCTGACGATGAATTCCAACTGACCCAATTTTAGAGACTAGAGGTGACTCGACATAAGAGATTACTTGACTTGGAGTGACTCGAATGAACTTTACTAGGATTCCAGGTGACTCAAACCTTGTAACAAAGACTCGGAGTGACTCTACTCGAGCTGGGGAAAGACTCTACATGACTCGACTCGACTTGCTAAAGACTCGACATGACTCAAGACTAGACACCCTGTGACTCGAGGTGACTTGAGACTCAATGTTAAAGGGAAAAAGCAGTCACCCCAAACAGAATTAGTATACCCCTCTATGCTGTTTCATGAATTGCTCTTTTTTAATCATGGGATATCATTATTGTAGTTGAATTCCTTAATTCTGCAGCATATAACACCTTCCTCATGCAGTACTGATGTTCAGAAACATCATGAAAAATAGTACTTGTAAGAGAAATGGAAGGATAATTGCAAGATTTTGATGATTTTTCAAAATAGTTGGGGCGATTGCTTATAGTCCCTTTAAGTGACTCGATAACAACACTGCTTTGGTGCACTAATGCAACTTGGACCATTTAAAGGCATTTCTGGTCGTATTTTTAGGGATCTTATATGAAAGAAAAATTTTCCACCACACGCCTGTGGTGATACTCCATTCCAAACCCTGGTTTGATACCAAACCCTGTGGTGATACTCCATTCCTAACTTAAGACATCCCTATTTGAAGACTGGTTAATTTTGTCATGAAATACTGTACATGTATCTCCAATCGTCCTCAAGGTCACAAAATGAGATGCAATGTGGGCAAATTGCCTTACAATCTTTTTGTTTTTCTTTAAAATTGACAACCTTATTTGTCCTTGAAATTTGATACTGTTGGAATGTTTGGATATCTTTCCATGCAGATCTAGGGTAGAGTGACCAGTATTCAGCCCCTTAAGGAATATTTGCTCCTGTGATCACCAGGTGATACGAAATGATCTGATATCAGGCCCACTAAAAGACTTAACTTAGGCAAAATATAGTCCTAACCACAAAAGAATATGAATTCTGTGTTTCGTTTTTGAGAATTGTCATTTTGAAAACTGATTTTTTAATACCAGTATTCAACCCCTTGGCCTAGTTTTCATTTAATTTAGTTGTCATCCCTTCTGACAGTGATTTTCTGCATTTTCATACTAAAATTTCTTTAAATGAGTGAGAAAAACAAAATCTGGTAGGCCTACTTGTTACATTTGCCCCCCTGCTTAACTGTACTTTTAAGGAATGGCATTCTTTGAGATATTCCAACACTCGATTAAAATTACATCACAAAATCATTATCTTACCCTAAAAATAATGCATTGGAGAAAATGAGGTCTAAGAAGTTTTTTTTAACTTATCCTGTGAAATCTGTATGTTATTGTTCCTTGGTTTCAAAGAAAATGACATAGGCCTAGGCCTATTACTGCAAGGGGGTTTAATACTGGGTGGGGGTCAAATAATGGTCACTCTACCCTAGTGGGAATCTTTACGATATGTATGGCAGATCATATACAGTTTTTAAATGAGTCTTACAGCAATGTGAACATTACAAAGAAGTACAAAATGGGCGACCGGCTGTACATATAGTCCTTAACTGAGGACTAGGCCTCAGTTAAAGGGAGTCGGCAGTCCCCCCAAAAAGGCACATAAGAGTATACTGCCCTCAGTCAAAAACCGTTGTTAAACTCCTCCCACTCCTCAATCAAGTACCGAGACGTAAACAACAGCTCACACAGTTTATTGTTGGGAGTGTCCTTGATTGTCCAGCGTGGGACAAAATCCTCTCAGTACTTAGTTACACCTCAGCTCAACGGGACGAGTATCAGTCAAAACACTGCAAGGCACAGACGCCCGGGTAATTCGAAACCAT
>JAAAJZ020635214.1:0-11291 GCA_010015985.2 Actinopyga echinites | reverse complement strand
ACTTGTAAGAGAAATGAGAGAAGAATTACAAGATTCTGATGATTTTTCAAAATAAGTTGGGATGACTGCTGACTCCCTTTAAGAATGCTGTGGGCTCCGGTAAATGTTTAAAGGTCTGCTTTCGTGGAAAGTTTAAAACCGTCTATTTTACTATTCAAGGAAGCAAACCCCTGTTTGTTCCCTCTCTAAAAAGTGTCAAAAGTTTTAGTAATTTTCCTCAAAGTTTGTACAATATGTAACACCAAATTGCATCACAGGTGACCCTCAAGTATTCCAAAATTTCCCAGAGGGGGAAAGAATTTTTGAAATATTTGACTGAGATGCAAATTGGTGCTACATATTGTGCAAATTTTGAGGAAAAGTTTTGACAAATTTTACAGAAGGAACAAGTGGGGGGGGGGGGGGGTTTCTTTCTTCAATAGTGGGGGAAGGAGGAGGAAGCATACTTCACTCCTACATTTTTGACTGGGGGGACCTAGTCCCCCTCCCTTCCTACGCCCATGGCAGCATACCCAAGTGATCTTGAGTTATCGATAATATTGATTAACATCTTTACTGCAGGGTTGTAACCGAGTCCACCTAACCCGAGTCCGAGCCAATTCCGATTCCACTAAGTACAATTCCGAGTCTGGTACTCTCAAGAGTCTGAGCCAATTCCTATTCCATTAACCCCAATTCCGAGTCCGATAGCCAGAGTCCTGTAGAACCCAAGTTTTAGCTGAGTCCGAGTCTAGGCTGTGCTAAAAGGTACCATAGCTGCCCCTAACTTTGGAAATGCGAGAGGCCAGGTCCAGAAACAAACTAGCACAGTTTATTACTATTATAATTAACCCCTCCCAGGGATACAAAAGAAGTCCACTTAGTCTGCCGGTATGACATCACAAATTTCCCATAATGCAATTCACTGCTGTGAAATGAATATTTGCTAGAAAATTACATAACTTCCAAATGCAACATGCTATTGAGATGGAGTTTGCACCATTAAAGAGAGAAAAAATGCCCTGATTTTACGAAACTTTTGTAGACTGTCTCTGGAGTATCCCTTTAATTATTGTTCAGAAGTATTTAATTTTTTTTTATTGCTCTGCAAACTTTATAAATAGGTGGGTGATGAGGCATACAAAAGTACCTACTATGCTACAGATGAGACAAAATTTAGCTGTGACAAGAAGAGTTGCATCTATGGTACAAGTTAAAAGATGTAACAATATTTTGGATAATTTGGTAGAAAAAGCCAAGGAAATGAAGCAAAATGTTTTGCACAAATGATATGTATTTAGTTTTCAAAACTACTGTATGGGGAGGGTGGGTTAGGGTGGAAGTTAATCACTCCTTAAAATAAATACAAATGGGGAGGTTCAGTAAATTAATTCACATGATGTTTTTTCTCTACGGGATTCTGAGGCAATTTTGTGAATAATGCAAGCAAATATCCTACTGCTAATCTTGATATGGTACAGACTTGGGGTTCCCACCCTGTGGTACACATCCACCATTTTGACATTCTTAGTGGTACAAAACATGCTTCTTTTATTTTAATTCCTCCTACTGAAGCATTTGAAAAGAATAATCAAATATACTGCATACCAAAAGTAGCTGTGCACTTACTGTACAGTTTCTTCTTATCCACCATTGTAAACACGCTGAATTAATTACAGTTCTTATCGTTAGTTTGGCCTATACTTGCCATGCTACAAAGTGGTACTTTATAGTTTCCAAGTATTTTGGTTCAGTGATACTCTGTAGTACCATTGAAATGTGAAAGGGTACCCTTGTAGAAAAAGGGTGGGAACTAGGCACGCAGCGACAGGTGGGGGACCTATTCCCCCAAATTTTTCAAAAAACATTGCCATGCAGTCAAGGAAAATATAAAACCTATTTAGGAAGAAAAAGATGGAAAATGTCATACAATTTTGCATCTAAGCCCCTTGAAATGGGTAAAATTGTTTAAAGGGGAGCCCTCCCCTTAGACCACTCCCCAGACCATCAAAATAATGCATTGATGTGCTCCCCCTCCCCATGGGTTACTCACTCACTCTGGCTATGGGCCAGGTGCGAACCCGGGCAAAGACCATGTAATAACTGAACCGGATCATACGCAGGCAGCCAGTATGCACCTATTTTGATTGAATGCTGTTGGCCTGAGCGAAACCTAGGCCTACATTTGCACCAACCTTAATGGGCCTGAAATTCTGACCTTCTGCTGACTACTGTACCTTTTGATACCATCTAAATGTAGACTTCTTTACTTCTAGACCATTTTTTGTCCCTTGAAAGTCTAACTTTCATCTAGAAAGTTTGCTCTGTAACTGTACAATATTCTCAATAAATGTCCATCAATCAATTAAACAACTGTGAAATCATTGGTTCCCTTAGAAAAATACTATGGTACTGTATCATATTATAATTGCCATGGTACTTTTCACATAATACTACCAAACTATGGTAGAGTCATAGTAGTACTATGGTTTCATCATGAGAGTACCATGGTAACTATGGTAGTACCATAAGAACCATTGTATGGTAATACTACTGAGGTAGAACCACGGGGGTGTCAATAATATCATAGTAATACTATGGTATTATTGTGAGTACCAAAGTATAACTATGGTAGCCCAATACCATGGTATTTTTTCCTACAGGTTGCAAACCTCATGAAGACCAGAAACCCGATAACTTTGTGCACACACGGCAGTTGGACACCACATGTACCCATCGAGGGAAAGAAAAGAATGGCCTGCATCTACATTTCAATAATATACTGCACATGATGTCATAAAGTTTTTAACTTATCTGTTTCACAAATAGTTAAAACTGCTTATGAGATGACAAACTGGTTCCACCATCTATAATATGTACACAATTAGAAGAATTTATTTTACCTCTGAACTTTGTACTTGGAAGAGGCTCTGTCACTCAACTTCAATATGAAAATTTTAAACAGCATACGTCATGGCAGACATGTTAATTCATTAACATTTATGCTTGTAAAAGAGCTCATGAAACAGGTTAGCTCCGAAGCACCTATCTTTTCTATTACTCACACTATATACTGTGCAGAGTGTGGCTAAAACTTGCATTACACTGTATGTGCCATCTTCCACAATTTAACAAATGCCTCCTGGCTTAAGTTACAGTAAGTCTTTCTGCATCTACATAATATTTGCCCCAATCTGAACCAACACCAACTGCTTGATCTGCATCATTCAAATAATTGTCTGCTGCCCTCAGTCTTAAAATTCCAAACACATAACACAAATTCAAAAGAGTATGTTTCCATGTAAATACTCCCAACAAAAGTGAGTCAAGACTGAGTTACGGAACTGTCTTATCTAATTTTCAAGACATTTTAACAATCTGTTGGCCAGGGAGAAGACTGGTTGTGTGTTAATCAAGTTCTTCTGCTGGAGTTTTCCAATTCTGTGCATCTATGTTGGAAATTCATTTTCGCTGTAAGCCGAGAAGATCAGCATCTGCTTCAAGTATGCTTATATCTCTTGTAGCACCAATGAAATGATCTGTCAATTCAAGATCTCTCAACCGCAGTCTTACTTTTGTTCCTCTTTGGTATTTTCTGAAAAGGCAATAAAAAGGAGCTTCAAGATAATTTATGCAAATTTAATGAAATACTGAACCCCACTGGAAAATGTGTTGATCATAATTTAGAAGTACAGTACTTCTTCCTTGTCATGCCAATGTATTACAGAAGAGCAACAGATTCACATCAACCTGTTCTAACAGGAAATGTGTTCATTCAAAACAACACTGCTTCATTGCTTAAGTCGGTACTTAAAACATAACCCAAATTTTCAACTGTAATGAGATGATAAATCATTGAAAAGATGGTCTTTTCCTACTTCATCAGCAGTGACTCTGAAGGGTCATATTCAAGAATCCCATTTTTAATTTTTTACAGACAATTTGAACAATTAATTTATTGAGGCATACTTGACAAATCCATTTATTGCCATATCCAAGCATGTTGTGTACAGTGAGTGAACTACAGTGCATATGACACACTGACAATGTTTACATGTGTACTGATGTGTGCTGTTCACTACATACAGTATACTGTACCTGTAGGTGCTGTACCTAAATGTGCACCACAGTAGCTGCATTGAACAGGATACACAAAGTTGTGACCTTTGCTCCTTTTTAAACCTAAACAAGACTATGCAAGAACAGTTGATGGTTTTATCACAAGACTACAGGTGTAGAAATTACATACGGGAAATGAAAGACTCGGTGTATGTGAAGTGAGATTGCTGAAGCTGTTAACGTCAAATTTAATACTAATTGTAGTATAGTTAAAGCACAAAATGACTCTTAAAAGTCAGCTTTGCAATATTAACTTCTGTTGATTAGATCAGAGACTGGTTTAGGGGAAACTGCAATGCCTGAAAATGGCATTGCCATGGAAAAATGATGTACCAGAGAGTGAAAATTGCTACAGTAGGTAACTTTTCCATTTTTTCCAATTCTTGTGTGTTTTTGTTCCTCTTGAAGCATTTTCCATGGACACACTGTATGTCAGTACTCTTACAGTGGTGTAAAATAATTAGAAAGGGGGGGCACTGTACTAAATAATCACTTTGAACACTATTTACGCAAAGGTCAAGTATGCAAATTTACACACACCTGTCCATTTACACTTCTCTTTCAAAAGTTACTTCTCTTTCAAAAGTTACTGTGGCCACAGCTACAGGTGAGGAAACAGCCTTATACACAAGGCCTTGTTTATCTGTACCGTTTTATGATTTATACTACACTGGAAATAAAGTTCAATCAATCCATCAGTATTTACAATATGCATTACCATCTACCAAGCCAGAGATCTACTGGTGTACATGTTATATACTGTACTGTAACCTTTCTCTTCCTATTAACCCACATCTTAAAGCCCTGTCTACATGATCATACATTTGGCCAAAAACACCATCATTGTTTGCATGACGATGCTAATAAACAAACATATGATCGTGTGGACTGCTTTCCCAAAAATCTGAATCAACAGTGTGTATGAAGGTGTTCAAACTTTTAGCTTCCCAATAAGTGTTCAAACATTTGTATGATGATGTTAATGGACAAGCGTATGACCGTGTAGGTCCTTTGGGACTTAAAACATATAGATACTGATGCTTTGCCCACTGTGCACCTTATTTGTGGAACCAGTTACCACAACATGTTGATTCTGGACTGAACAGTCTGCATTCAAAGCCCAAACCATACTGCCACCACGGCCAAATGCAATGAGACACCATGGTAAGTATAGTCCACACTGCTATAATGAGTACCAACTCAATTCCACTGAATCCGACTACACGGTACCACAGAACATACTCGATCAGGCCCATGGCTCACGATGTGATGGAAATTGACGAAATCGTGGCCAAAGGACAGTTTGCACTGCCATGACTATATTCAACGTGATGTCATGCCACGTCAGGCAGTGATCAGTTGTGGCGGTGTGACCTGGACCTAAGGTTTACCTGAGGACCATTGCGGTACACCATTTTTAGACAATCTTTGGAATTGTTCCTTTTGTGAATGTGATGTCAAAATCGTAAAATGTAATAACAGCCAGTCAACTCAGGGTAAAAACATTTGGTTGCAAATTGTATCTTTTCTTTTTTTTTGGTGTTATGAACAAAAGTATGAGAGTGTACACGAACAAAATTTTGAGATTGTACATGGTATTGCAACCTTTTAAATCCTTCAGTGAAAGGGATCCAACAATTTTCAAACATGGGATTCCTTTCAAGGAACAGCTTCCCCTTGTCCTTATTTTGTACTCTGCTATACACAGGAGCTTCAATGTTTTGAGTCAATATTCATACTGTGCTGCATTTTACAAGAACAAAACAACCTTGAAGTTCAATTCATAGTCATAACTACGTCCCTAAATTTAGAGTAGGCCATATTCGAAAGTCTATTTCTTAATAAACTGGGAGCCATAGTAAGGCTAAAAAGAAAAAGTAACTCATTGTCAATCAGCACAACGTTTTGGTGCACAGCACCCTCTTCAAGTACCCAATTTATTAAAAAACAACCTTGAACTAATGGGTTGCCTTTTTATTGAGTATTGCTCAGTTTGTTGTTCATTCAAGTAGACAGGTAGGTACTTGCTGACCAAAGAAAAGGATGATCCCTCAAGAGCTCCCCCACCCTCAAATGACTTCCCCAGGATGATTTCCTGTGGCTGCTCCCCCTCTGTCAGCTTTCATGGCACAGTTTTCACCATGGAAATTCCATCCCTGACTATAAACCCAGGGAATGTCCCAAACCCTCACCATAACCCTAGCAGTAACCATTTGATGGGTGGCAGTTGTGCAGGGGTGCTCGTCTGGGAGGTTGTGGCTTGAGGGGAGTTGTTTGGTTACAGAAAGGATTTTTAAGCAGTGGTCAGTGTAATCAGATACAAATGTTCTGCATTGTCTGGAAAAAGTAAATGTTTAATTGAAGGTATTTTTAGCCATTCTCAATTTTGATCAACAGGGATCCCTTTGCAGTACCAGATAGAATCACAGGTCGAAGTGGTCTGAAGGAACTACAAAAATTAAACCCAGATAGAGTTTGGAATTTCGTCGAAGTAGACGTAACTTTGGAGGAACTGAAGCAGGTCCGTAACCATAGAATAAGTGACCTGATCTACCCGCTGGTGTCAGTCCTTGATGACAGCATTGGATGTGCCATCTGGTTTGCTGCTAGGGGTGCTGGTCTACTGAAACGGGAAGAAGAGAAGGATACACAGAAATATATCAGTAACTCAAAGGTCAGTATTTTGATTGTCACATCCATTGGAACTTTGGAATTGGTTTTAAACTTCATGTGGGAAGTTGTAGGGCCAGCCTCAAAAGCTGCAGGGTCTGATTATACACAATTTTGTAGGGTCCCAGGGCTATGTTCATACATAACCATGGTCTTCAAAATACATTGGTCAATGAGAAAAAAAACAGATAAGTTCCTTGGTTCTAGTCCAGTGGCTACAACTTTGTCATAGTTAGGTGCTTCATTTGTTACAAAAGTAGCATACTTTAGACCTGTGGTTCTTAACTTTTTTCTTCACAGTTCCCCCTTGCCAGTCAGCCACTCAGGCTTGAAAAATATAGCCAGCACTTCCCGACCGGTGGGCCACGGCCCATCAGTGTGATGCAAAGCACTCTCAGGAAGGCGGGGAGATCTCATTATAATAAAAAAAATAGAACAAAATACTGTTGAAAAAATAAACTGATGTTATATTTCACACTGATTCTAGTCTGAACTGATGTGTCCGATTGGTCCAGGTCCATCAGCAGAGCTACTGTAGAGCATGTATAGTTACCACTAGTATTATAGTCTTTCTCATAAACTTTTTGTTAAGGTGGGCCTCAGAAAATTCTGAGAGTCAAAGTGGTCCTCCAGGTAAAAATTGGTTGAGAGGGGCTGCTTTAAAGGCTTCAACTAGTAGAGATCGAGGCAGCAATAGTTTAATTTCTTGCTCTTTTTTGCACAAAATTAAGTCATAGCTTTTCTTAGTTTGTAATCTCTTAGTTACTGTCTTCTAGAATTTACTAAATTTGGAGTCGGGAAGCCACAGTGAAGCAAACAGTGATCACAGGCAATAACTCTTATGCTTAAAGATTTTCCTTTCAATTAAAAACAGCCTTTGAATGATATCCAAGTACTTTCTGTCTGTTTTCTGGGTCATTTGTGGCATAAGTCTCCTTTTACCAGAAAAATGGATTTTGTCTTTGCCACTTTAGGCCCAGCAATGCCACACTTATGGCAGTATACACAGTTGACGCCAACATGGAGACCAAACTATTGCCCCAAAAAATCAGTCAAATTTGGACCTTTCAACAAACAATATGAAGTAGTTTGGATACTTTTACATAAAAAGATTCGAAAATAATTCTAATGACTACTTTAGTTTACAGCTTGTAACCACTGATACTTGAAGAAAGAGAGCATTTTCTTCTAGGCCCTTAACTAATTGGAAATTCGGTATCTTAACATTATGGCTGCAATTTGCACAATGCGTATGTACAGTAGAGCAGTGTCGGGCAATAGTTCAATTGGCATCAGCTCACATGTAACATTGCCAGTCTGCTTTATATAATAGCTCTATGGTGCTACTTACTCTCTTTTGCCAGGTTGTCTTGAGCGGTCTAGGAGCAGATGAACAGCTTGCTGGGTATGCCAGACATAGAACTCATTTCACCAAGGGAGGCTGGAAAGGGCTACTTGCACAGCTGGATATGGAACTAGGCAGAATATCGAGCAGGAACATGGGACGAGACGATCGCATCATTTGCGATCACGGTAGGGAAGCCAGGTTCCCATTTTTAGATGAAGATATCGTGTCATACTTGAATAGCCTTCCGATTGATCTGAAGGCTGATTTGAATCTACCCAGGGGTGAAGGGGAAAAGAGGCTGTTACGGGTCGCTGCAAGACAACTGGGTCTGACAGATTCAACCAAGTTACCGAAACGAGCCATCCAGTTTGGATCAAGGATTGCAAAACTTGAGAATTCTTCCCAAAAAGGGTCTCATGTCTGTGATAGACTGATGCAAGCAGAGACTTTGACCTGATTTCTTGCTATAAGCATTTTAAAATTGTGATGAAGGGGTGACAGTGGTGGGACTGAGGAAATATTTGAAGTTTTTTAGGAAACACGAAAAGAGCAAAGAGTGGCTGTGTTGAAGAACACAGGAGGCAAGGACTCGACAATCAGGAAAATGTTGAAACCATGAATGCCTTGGTCAGTGAGAAGAAGGTCAACCTTGGTCAGCCTTAGATATAAACATGAATGTACCCTGATGTTTGGAAGATGTGGCTACTTTTAAGTTACTCAGACTAGTGTTTCATGATGGGACACCTTTCATTTTTGGAAAGATTCAGTTTGTTCAATGGTGAACCAGAATGTTAAGAATCAGGTAAGTGGTGGTTTAAGTTACCCATCAATAACTTAAAAATGAGAAAGATATGGTGTTACATTTGAATGTGCCAGTGGTAGCCACAATCCATACATTCAGTCATTGTTCTTCGTGTATAAAAGCATTTCCAAAAAATATTTCACATTTTTTGTCAAATTATGTGCCATTTATGGAGGTTTGAAGACTTTCAAAAAATGTGTGGAACTTCTTCTAATTGTGGGGTAGGGGATGGTGGCTGGAGCCTTCTGTACAGTACGCCTGCATGCATTTCAATTTTGAAGTTGGACATTATACATATTTATGTGCAAAGATATACAAGGTGGTTGTGTTATAGTCACATGGCTATGAATGACAGAACTATGTCATTGTTATCTGCTTGCTTGCTACGTGTCATGAAGCGCGCTCACCCTGTTTTCATTCCCTCTTGATATTAGTCACATGGCTATGAATGACAGAACTATGTCATTGTTATCTGCATGCTTGCTACGTGTCATAAAGCGTGCTCACCCTGTTTACATTTCCTATTGATATTAAATTGGTAAGTCCTGTTTCCCTTTTGATAGAATTGGATTTTGACCTAGTGATCATTGATAACACCCTTGGTTGTGGAAGGCTCTTATTTCTTCACTGCACAGTATCTTCTTACATACAAATTGCTTCAATAGATTGGCAGTGCTATTAGGTAAATGTTCCATAGCAAGCAGAGAGAGAGAGAGAGAGAGAGAGAGAGAGACAGAGACAGAGAGAGAGAGAGAGAGAGAGAGAGAGAGAGACAGAGACAGACAGAGAGAGAGAGAGAGAGAATATATACTTCCCTGTTACATTCACAATAAAGTTACAACTATTTTGAGGTTCATCATGATTAGTACAGGCACATGTTACAATATTGTTTCTTGGAGAGAAAAGTGAAATATAGGACTACTTACCTGTTACATTCATAATAAAGTTACAAGTATTTTGAAGTCCATCATGATCAGCAAAGGTACATGTTACAAAATTGTTTCTTGGAGAGAGAGAAGGAAAAAGATACTTACCTTTAACATTCACAACAAAGTTACAACTCTTTTGAAATCTACTATTATCATTATAGATACATGTTACTACAATGTTTCATGGAAAGAAAAAGAAAATATACTTAGCTGCAATATTCACAACAAAGTTACAATGTTTTGGAATCCACCAATACCAGTATAGGTACATGTAATTAGATTGTTTCCACCGATACTGAATTGACTTCCTGACACGGTGACGACTTGCTGTTACAGGGCCCTGCTTAGCACCATTACTGACCATAGGTAGCTGCTGCTGTTTGACTTGTTTCACTGCCACTAATTGAAACAACAGTAGCTCCATTGACAAGGCAGTTAGGAGGACCTGCTTGTGTGTTTCCAACTATGTAAAAAGAAATAAAACGTGTCATAATAGACAGTACAGTACAGAACATTAACGTACATTATAATGTAGTGGTTAGACTGTGGGATGCCAGAACAGGCTCTATAAGAAAACCATCTAAGATAAGGAAATGCTCACACCGAAACAATAAGAAAATATTGCATAAAAGAAAACTCAAAAGGGTAAAACGTCTTAAAAGAAGACGAAAATCTTTAAACTTCCTTAGACTAGACGCACATTACTGCATTATATTTCAAATTTCGCTCGCAAAAACGTAAATCGCTTCTCCGAACCAAGAGTGGAATGGAGGAATGGAACACAGTCACAATGGGTCTGCATAGGTACCTTCTTCTGCAGACGTACAACTTTAATTCCAAGCGTTTGTCTTGTACTACGAGGTTAGGAATAACAACTTGTTAACGCATCGGGTAAAACTTTACTAAAAACAACCTTTTGTCTCATTATTGTCACATCACTAATGGGTTTAGTATTTAATATGAGGCACACAGGATTTGCAATTTCGCATGACACTATTGCAATAGAGGGTAGACAGAGAAGTTTGAATTGAAGCTCTCTTGTATTTATGCATACATATATGAATATACAATGTGCTGTAATATTCTTGTAAGACAGACTTAAAAAAAACCTAGAGCTGTCTCTAAGTCGTAACAATTAACCAGTAACTTCAATGTCAACTCGGAAACGGTTTTTCCACTACCTTATATAACGGTCCGTGATATACAGCAAAATTCATTACTTGCAATTACGATTCATTCACAGAATCATTGGACCTAAGCCATTTTTTGCATAAAATTAACGGTATAGACTCTGTCTTCCTAGCTTGTTCATTCATTCGTTCATTCGCTCATTCGCTCATTCGCTCAGTCCTTGACTTGTTCACTCGTTCACTCTTTCACTCTTTCACTCTTTCACTCTTTCACTCTTTCACTCTTTCACTCTTTCACTCTTTCACTCTTTCAC